>PVIJ01006012.1:0-96837 GCA_004024925.1 Scalopus aquaticus
AAGGGTTATGTCGATTCCTTCTCTCTCACTCCCACGTCTCCACCCTTGCACTTGAACTCAGAAGAGACACACAGACAGACAAATAGACATGCCTTGGCATCTGTCCCTTCCTTTTGGTTCCCAGGCCTGTGAATCCTGATTTGGTTTTGCTCCTGGACTCCTACATTCTGAATATCACTACAAATATCACTTACTACATACTCTTCCCCGCTCCTGCTCGTTCTTGCTCCTTCATGTCCCAACCTTGAGAACTGTGAGAGCATAAATAAATGGTGGCCAGATATGAGGTTGCTTAAATAACAGAAAAGCAACTTAACACCTACTGGCATTTCTTAGAGCTCTTTCCAGCACTGAATCTGAGCATTGCAGACCCTTCCCCTCTGCGTTATGGCCTTCTAAGAATTTGATTTCGATTGATGTTTTCTGTTCAGGAGAACTGACTGAAAGTTGCCTGGTTTCAGATGGGAGATTGATTGGCAGATTAACTTTCTGGCCTACTGTGAAAGAATCAAAGAATTGAAGCCATTATCTGAAAAATTCCAGAAACATCCACAAGCAGAAAATCCTCACTAGATCATTCAAATGCAAATGGTTTTCCTTCTTTCATGAATTATCTACCGGAGTAATTACTTTAGTTTTTCGTTTGGCCTTGGTGGTGAAGACCTCAGAGAATTAGTCTCACTAAGTCCATGGCTGGCTGTTTATTCCTTACTCCCTGATTGATGCTCACTAAATTAAATTGAGGCCAGTTGGGCAAACATTTTGAGGACCTATCTGTCAGACACTGGGTTAGATAGTAGTTATTACAGCTCTGAGTTCCAAGCTCCCAGGTTCCATGTGGATAAGAAACTCCTGTAATAAAATAATTACAATAAGATAGAATATGCGAGTATGGTATAGTAGAGATGCAAAGTGCTAAGATCACAGAATATTCCCCTTGAGGGTGTCTGTGTGCATGGAGGCTGAGGAAATAGGATCCTCTTTGGTAAATGCTGCAAATGTGACATTGTAGCTGGGTCTTGACAAAATTGCTCATTTTCAGGTGACAAAGGTAGGTAAGTGTGTTGTTGGAAAGAATAGTGTAGCTTTGCATGTACAGAGTGCCAGAAGTGAGATTGTATCCAGGAATGGGAAAAGGGACTGGAATGTAAAATTCCTCTGTGGATGGGGTGGGGGCTGAGATCCTGGTGTTGGTCAGTGGCAAGACTGATTCAAAACACGAAGGGTTTTGTATATGCATTGGATATGTTCTGATGGTTATGGAAAGTCTAATAAGAAGTTTATAAAAATAGTTGTGATGTTACTCAGTGTGTGCTTTCAATAGAGAAATACAGAGGGTGGGCTGGAGTTGGGGTGACATTGCAGTCAGTAAAGCTGGAGAGGAGGCATTGCGGTATCCCAGTGAGAGAGGAAGGTTTGAACCCAGGCACAGATCAGAGAGAGGGTTGAGACATCTCACACCTTCTTTTAGTGAATTCAGCACTTAGTGAATCCCTAAGACACACCCGAATCATTCTAACTGCCAGAGATAAAACAATGAACAAAAGGTCAAGAACCTACGATTGGGAGCTTGTATTCTAGAATTAAATGACACTAATTTAAGAAGAAAAGTTGGAATTGAGAATGACTTTGAGGTTCCTAAATTGTATAACTGATAATGTCATAAACAGAATGGAACATTTAGAAAAGAAAGTGGAATCTAGATAATGTATTCAGTTGGGCACATTGAGTTTGAAGGGTTTTGGGGACCCTGTGGATGTGAATACCTGGTAGGGTACCAGACACATGGGTCTGGGGCTCAAGAAGGGGGTCAGGCATGAACTTGTGGTTCACAGAAAAGCTGAGAGTTTAAAACTAGGCCATTTTCCTGCAGTGTCTCCACTGATGGAATTGTTTGAGTCTGCATGGCTGTGGGGAAAACAAACAAATGAAAGAATAGTAACAACAGAAAAGGAAAGCAGTGGTTCTCCAAGTGTGTGTCAGGACCAGGTGCATCAGTATCTCCTGGGATCTTGTTAGAAATTCAGACTCTTAGGCCCCGTGCGTTGCCCCATGCATCTGAACCAGACACTGCAGGGTAGGACCAGGAATCTGTGAGTCTGTGGCCCTGTATGTTTGAGAACTAGTGGACTAATGCAGCCCATGGAGCCCATCAGATATAAGTCCTGAAGACTGTGGCCCCGTCTGAGCAGTGGGCACCTGCTCTTCCTGGTGACCATTATCTAAATTCAGTTCGGGACAGCTGTGGGCTGTTCTGATTCCACCAGGGAATGTGTGGACCCAGACATTAATTAAACCCTGAATTGTCATGTCAGTGAATCTCAAATTTTTTTTTTATTCTAGAGTAATCCTGTGCCCTTGGGGGACTTCTACCCTGTCCCATCCACTTCTGATTTTGACTAATGAAGTCTTCTGCCTGTCTATATATTTTTCTATATCCACAACTACTCTAATGGATATAAAAGACTGTAGGCATCAGATAAGGCTTGAAAAAAACACTTTGGAAATGCCTTTCAACTCTGATTCTATGATAAAATGATGCATGCATGTGTGTATGTCTGTGTACTCTCACGTGCGCACGTACAAACTAACACATATTTGACAAGTCCCTTTTTATTACCATCACTTCCAATGTCACTCATTTAGGCAACACTGGGCCCATTCTCTGGGACCAGCCTCTGACCCAGGGAACATAAAGATCAAAGACAGACCTCTGTTGTTATGTTGGACTTCAGCTCACTGGAATCTTTAAGTAAATGATGCCTTCTAAGTGCTGAAATGATTTTACAGAAGAGAAAATTTGATGAACACAGGAGGGGCCTCTGATGCAGTTAAGATACTGTTTTGAAACAAAGGCTTTGGAGTTATGGACCTTTGCATTATCCACCTGATAGCTGATGACCTAGAATACACATTGTGAACTTCCTGTCCCTTGCTTGCAAAATGGGCTGTGTGAGGCTGCTATAGGGTAACAAATGTCAAGTGTATACTGTTAGTGCCTGGCACCATGTAAGGACTCAGTGAAGAGATGTCATTATATATAATCACTGGGAACTTCAGGGCCTTCCGCCATTGTTATACACTGGCCAAGGAGAGTGAGGAAATTCAAGAAGTGGTGACATTTCAAGGGCATCTTCCTAATGCACCAAAGTGCCCTTTTCATCTGGTTGGGAGACTGTGAGAGGCTGCTTGACAGTGACACAGGAGCCACAGCTGGCATTACCTAATCTAACAGCTGGGGTGTGACGAGAGGGAATTCGGGTTCTTGAAGGAGGGACAAAGGACACCAGATATAATCTCTGCAATGTGGAATGTGCCAAAGGGAATGTGACATTGGTTGTCGTACTTTCCCCAAGCATTCATATAAATGCCTATACAGGGGGCAGTCAGTTTATTGTGAGTTGTGTTAATTTTCTTCATAAACAGCAAACTACAACTTTGGGAAGTGCCTCATCTCTGCAGAAGTATACGCAGCGCCACCAGAAGCAGCAGAGGCAGTGATGTTCACCCTTTACCGCTCCTGCCTTTGTGGGTCTCCCCTGGCTTTGCAGCAGGCCGTCGTCCTACTCTCTGTTATAGTAAGAGTGATCCAGGAACCTAGTTTTCCCTTCAAATGGCTGATGGAATTATGTACTGGTATTGCCTGGTGCTTTCCTGAGCTTGGAGAAGAGGAATGGAAAAGCTCCCCTCTTTTAGATGAAGGCTTGGTCTTTATATTGGCAGTGGGACAGGGACAGGGCAGCACTGCCCATCTCCCAGGGTGTCACCTGACCTCGCCACACTCTCGTCTGTGCTCTTTGCTGCTCTGACATGGGAGGTATTGACCGATTGCCCTGTACCATGCACCATGGAGTCCAACTTTATAGAGCCTACTCCACCCTCATCATTTTCCTTGACCTTGGATGTGCCCCAGGATTAGAGGGACAGTAAGGGAAGGTTTTTCCTTCTCATCTGAGCAATCCCCTTGGAGAGTGTGTGGTTTCATGCAATTGACAGTACTGAGATGCCTGAAATGTGTGCTCAATCTGTGTGGCTGGTCCTGTAGGCACATCTCCAGTAACAACAGACTTGTGATCATGAAGTTTCACAAGTTTGGGGGAAACTTGTTGTCAGAGTATGTTGAAGACTAGAGTACTCAAGTCATAAGTTTTAGAATTCAGAATTTTCAGAAAAGGTAAAATTGCATCAGGTTGGCGAAGGTGAAGGATCATTCAGATTTAGTAACAACTGTAATTTTGCATCTAGCATAAGTTCTAGCTAGAACTCTTAGTGAAGCGAAATATATTATCTGAAGGTTTCTTTGAGTACAAAGAAGGAATTAATCAGAAAGTAAGCTGATATTAAAGAGTTATCTCAAACAACCTTGAAACATTGTTTCCTATATCATTCTTCATTTAGCACAATCTCCTCTTGTCTGCATGTGCAATACATAAGGAAGTGATTTTGTTTATAACAGTGCCCCTCAGGAACCATATCAAAAAAGGGTGGAGACTAATTATGTCTACAAACTCCAGTTAGTAAGCCAGGAAGACGGAATAATTTACTTTAGCAAACTATCATCAACTGTTAAGAGTGTTAACGCTGGACCCTTTGGGTTGGATGTATGGCGTTGGCAAGAACAACCCTATTCCTGAAACATCATTTCTGTGGTTTCTGCCAAAAATGCATAACTTAAATAATGAGGAAACATCGGACAAACCCAGATCGGTAGACATTCTGCAAAACAACCTCCCTGTTTTTGTCAAAAATGAAGACTCCTGGAAGCAAAAGCTTGAGCGGCTGTCCCTGATTGGAGAAGATTAAGAAGACACAACGTGTAACCCAGAACAGGGTTCTGGGTTAATGTTTTGACCTCAGAGGGACAATTAACAAAATTTGAATGAGGGAAGATTCAAATACGTATTGTATTAACGTCATTTAAAAAATTTGATCATTGTACTCTAGTCAGAAAAGAGTGTCATTATTCTTAGGAAACACTCGCTGAAGCCTTTTGTGTGTGTGGGGGGGTCCTACTACCCTCTGGAAGTGGTCAGTAAAGTTTCACATGGAGGTACAGTGGTCTGCTTAGCACTGCACTGTCAAGGTCACTTTCCTCTCACCACCTGTGACTGACACTCGTGTGGGGAGAAGCCCTGGGCTGTTTGAGCCGAGAGCCTGGTAGCCTAGGTTGGGAGCTGTTGCTACATTGTGTTTGTTTTTGGACTCATTCCCCATTCTGGGACTCAGTGTTCTCATCTGCAGTGTCAAGTTTTTGATCTAAATGTTCTCTTGGTTACTTTATTTTCTGATGCTCTTCTGTTTCCCAATAGGCGCTACCAGGGGGCAGCCACAAAGTCAGTAACAACTGTATGTTCAGTAGGTGATTTGTGAACACGTGACAGGGCAGTGGGAAAGCCCAGTGGTTCCACTTACCTCAGTCTGTGCAGTAAGTTACTGCCTTGTACACAGGACTGGGGCCACTACCAGTAAATGTGAAACTTGAGAATTCCTGGGGGAAGGTTATGTCAGGTTGCCAACGAGACATCAAATCAGGGGGATTTCATTAGGTATTGCCTAAGTTATCATCTTACTATCTCTCTACCATTGCCATTAACATTAAATCATTTTAATAAAATTAACTTAGAAAAAAATCACTATGGAATTGGAGCAAGCTTAGAATTTCCTGTTCATATGTATCCTCTCAAGAGTTCTCTGTATAAGCACTGGTGTTTTGGGTGAGATATTTTGCTTTTTTGCATCTGTGGCTTCCAGCCAATAAATCCCAGTAGAACCCCAATTATTGAAAGGGATCTTAGACATTATCTATCACAACATACATAGTTGATGAAATTCAGGTGAAGTGACTTCTCCAAGGCCACATTTTAGTGATTGGTAAAGGCACATCAGTATCAGACTCTCTGCCACTCACCTCAGGGCTCTTGTGCTGCCTCCTTCATGTCAGATAAACATGGGCAAGGAGATATTTTGGAGGGTGAAGGAGTTGTGATTGATACTGGAAGGCTCTCTGTGACTTCTGTTAATGAATGTCCTCTTTACGGTTCTGTGCCTTTGTGTTTTCTAGAATGACCAGTCTCTTGAAAAGTTTATCTGGTTGAAGAGGATTCAGCTGCCTGAACTGGAGCTAATGATGTATTTCATATTCTAAGGCACATTTTCAGGGTTGCATTCTAACATATCCAAAAACTGGGATGTGACTCACAGTGGGTGGGATGAGAAAACATTGCGTTTTGAATTCACTGGTTACATTTTTTTCTCTCTTGGTCATCCACAAAATAATCACACATTTTAAAATTCAAGATATCTTATATTTGGTGAAATATGGTAACTAATCGCCAGAATAGGTGATAGAGATCATTCTGGTGTTAGGTTTTTCTGGAGGTGTTGCTGTATGTGGCAAAAGTGTCTGTTTAGTGTTTGGCGTGCATAGGAGACAGCAGAACAGATGTTGGAGACAAATTGACCAGAGACTCTCTAAGTGAAATAGTCCCTGAAATGCATTTCCTTTCACGTCCTCTCTGGCCTCTGGTTTTTGTCTGTGGCCTTTTGGCTCTGGCCATGGTGCTGACTGCTCAGCTAACCTTACTACTGATTTCTAAGGAATCCTGTACTGAAATCTAAATCTTGGGACAAGTAATTGCCACATATTTAACTGCTACTCTGGTATATGACTCACATATATTCCAAGGAAAACAACAAAGGATGTGAGAAGGGATTTGAACTAACAGGTTTCAGTATGGCCAGTGAAATGGAGTATCCAGAGATGTTTACCTGGCAAATGAAGGGACAGTTGCCAGACCTATGAAATCCCTTGCCAATATTGAAAGCTAGAGCTGAGCAGGAGTGCAGAAAAAAACTGACAACATTTAAAACAGAAAACTGGTTATACCCCTGTGATTGTTGAGACGATGGTGAGACAATCTACAAATGTGCAACAGAGAAAAGCTGCAGGGTGACAGGTGATGTAGTGTCTGTGGCCATCTGGTGGAAGCTGAAACTGCAGTGGGCTTTTCAGATGTTACTTGGAGGAGTAGGCGGCAGTGGTGGAGTCATACCTGCAGCAGAGGAAGGTTGGGGAAATGCCCAGCCTTGGTTTCCCCCTTTCCTCTGCCATCCTTGCGATTGCCTCTTCTGCTGAACCCAGACAGATGCAGCGGGCTGCAATGTCAGCCTCCAGATGATACAGAGATGACAAAGGGAAGGCCCAGAGGGAACCTGAGCACCAGGAATGGTACCTACCCCACGGAACCCAGAAACCAGATGAAGAAGAAAATGAGAAGCAACTAAAATGGTGGAGAGAAAAAAGTAAAACCCAGATTTGTTCAGAAAAGTGGAGACCTTCTTTTGCATTGAGGAGAGACAGGTAGCTTGATCACTTGGAGGAGATTCAATAGGGAGCAAAGGTAAAGGGAGCCCTGCACGAGAGGGGTGAGGCACCAGGACCAGATTCTACTTCAGTTTCTGCCGCGGACTAGCTTTGCTTCCAGCTGTCTTGAGAACAAACCCAAAGTCCTGTTATGACTTGTTTGCCCTGTTATTGCGTACCTGCCTCCTCACTCCGTCCACCTCTCTCCCCTTCACCAACGAGCCCACCCTCATGGCTGAGTGCGCACAGCTCACTCCTGATCATCTGATGGGGACACTCTGCTCTGAGCCCTTACTTCACTTGCTCTTTCTTGTCACCTTGAAATGTCTCCTTCTCAGCAGGGCCCTCTACTTGATCTGCTTGATCTAAAATAGCTTCCATAACCTTGGGCTTCTCCCGTCACAGCCACTCTGTTCAATATCTGCTTATAGCTTTTTTGCTGTTTAGTTTCTATTTAAATTCTAAAGTGATCTAGTTTGTTCTTTACTTATTTGAGATGTTTTCCCCAAAGGAAGGTGAGTTCCACAAGAGGAAGGGGTCTTGTCTGCTTCATTCCTCACTGCATTCCCAGGACTTAGGCCTGAAGTGACTACAGCATCATGTGGGGTCAGTAAATTTTTGCTGAAGAGGTGAGCCAAGGAGTCCCCTTAAATGGCATCATAATCACATGTTTGTATGATAGTCTCACTCATTTGAGACTGACATTATTTTCCCCTTCCTTTTTTTTTTAAAAATAAAAACAAGGATTTTGGTATTTTATCCTGTTAAGATTCTGTTGGGCAGGATATATGATATTACTTTCTGATTTTATAATTGTACCTAAGAAAATTGACATTTTACATTGCTTAAATGATTACTCTGAGCCCAATATTAGAAACGGAGATTTGGAGAATTAAGTTATTTGCTCCAAAGAATCAGCATTAAAGCAAAGTCTCTTTGACTCCAGAGCCTCTAGTCTCAATCATTTCCTGCTGTTTCTGTGTTAGAAGACTGAACACAAGGTTCTACTAGATCAGCTCTGCTGACCCCTCCTTCACTACCCACTCACTCGCTCATGTCTGGAATATTCTTGTCTCTGCTTCTTCCTCCTCCTGCATTTAAAATTTATCATTGTTAAGTACATTCCATTCTCTCCAGTGGGGGAGACTTTTCCTTGAGGGACTTTGCCCTGATACCCAATGACCACACTTCATGTCCACCCCTACATCCACACCGAATCCCCCAGCATCCTGGACTTTATCAGAATACTTCTCATGTTGCTTTGTAAATGTCTGCTAGCCTGACTTAGGCCCCCACACTGGTATTTATCCACCAGCACACTTGACAAAGATGAGAGAGAATAGACTCTGTGTTTGGTTGAGTCCTTCAAGACCATACCTACCCTGTTCGTGGCACTCTTAGGTCGCACTGTACTCATGATTTTTTAAACATAATTTATTTTCTCCTAATTATCAAAACAGACAGGAGATTCTCTGAAGATGTGATTGTAGTGGTTGAAAACTATGAAGACTTTGTTGACCCTAAGTAAGATTGTCTTGTGATTGCCAGACCTCCCTGTGCAAGGGTTGGGGCGAGGGAAAGGAGAGGGAGGAACTTTCTAGATCAGTGATTATAAAAAAATGTGCTTCCTGGAGCAGTGGCATCATCATCACCTGGGAACTTATAGGCATGGAAAGTCACAGACCCCGTCCCAGATCTACTAAATCAGAGACTGTGGTGGAGCCCAGTAGTCTGTGTTTACATAGCCCTCCCGGTGATTCTGAGGCATTTTACAGCTGGGAGCTCTAAGACTTAATGCAGAGGCAACTTGACCAAATCACTAGTTCATACATGATAGAGTGGAACATTTGAATCCAAAGAACTGTTCTTAACACTTGGCTATACAGTCTCCAGAAGTATGTCATGGCAGAATCATTATGTTCATCCAGTACAATATATTTCTCCCCTACACCCCCAGAATTTATATATCTACAGCCCTATCTGTCTGTCTATCCATCTATCTATCTCTCTATCTATCTATCTATCTGTCATCTATCTATCTGAACTATCTATCTATGTATACATAGATCTACCTGAACACTTAGAACTTAAAATTTCGATTTTGGTTAAAATGGAGAATAATGTAAGACTACATATAAAATTGTCTTCTAATTTGAATTTACTTGAGGAACTAAATGTTTGAGGTAGACAAACACGTATTCTGGGTGTTGAAAAGGGAAGATATTGACATGGGAAGGAGCTGAGGGAGATTTCAAGGAGAGACAGATTTAGATTTTCTTTGGTGTTATAGAATTACAAAACCGAGAGAAGTTTCCCCTATTACCCTCGTTCTTTAGCTGTTTGCTCTGTTTTACTTAATTCCTGACATTTAACATCAAGGACTAAATATGACTTCTCTTTTTTTTCTTCACTTTCTTCCATTGGAGGTAGGAAGTCAGAGATTTCATGGAAGAACACCCATACCTGCAACAGCAAGGCATTTCCCCATTGTCAGGCTTGACTGAAGATTACTGCCTGTACATAATAGCCACACTTGAGATACGGCTGTTGAAAGAATTTTCCATATGAGGAGTGTGAGTTTCATAGTGGGGATATCTAATAAGTTCATGAACAATCAAGAGGTATAATGAAATATAAACTATCTTATGTCTTTATATTATTCTATGATTTTTCTTCCAGGCACATTTATTGAGTTCAAACAATCCTTGACCACAACAGGTCCATATCTTGCCGATATTACAAATCAGGAAGGCAGGGCTCAGAGAGCGCAGGCCATTTTCCTCAGGGTCTGAGGGGTGGCAGTGAGGTTCTTACAGAGGCTAGAAGTTTGGCTTCGCTTTCCTCTGCTCCTCTGAGCCTATCAGGGGGTTGTGGAATTGAACTAGATTCTGAGGCACAGACCTGGCTGTGTATATTGGCTTCCGCTTGCTTCTCCAAACCAGCAGAGGGCCTGTCCACGACCAGAACCTCTCCCTCAAGGGCACTGGGATCAGATGTGGTCGTATGGTCTCTTCTCCCTATTGTTAAGGCCACACTGAATTTTACTTCTGCAGTGAGAATATTTGGAGCTTTAGCCTACTCACCCCAGCTTCCCAGTCACCTAGACTGTCCTCAGGGTATTTTTTAATTTGGAGAGATAGTTAACCCTTTGTCTTCCAACTTTGCCTACAAGCGATTTCATTTCCTCAGATAATTTTATCCTCCTGAAGACTAGTAATTAATGCAGCAAAACTGGACTCCTCCAAAGAGATACACTATTGCACCCATGGAAATCATTTCTTGACTAGGAGCAAAAACAGTCAAACCTTGTTAGTACAAACCTAATACAATGTCCCACATATCACACCCCAAGTGGATCATCAGGCGGCCAGAATAATGAGTTTTTCTTGAGCCTGAGTGCTGAACCCTAATAAGCATTTGATTTAGAAGCTTGCCTTGTCTCCATCTCAGAGGCTGAAAATCAACACAGAACACAGTCTGGTTTTTATTTAGTATATTTATCTGTGCTTGATTTGAACATGTGTTGTAAGTGAAGAAGTAGCTTCGGAAATCCCCATTTTGACTATTTCTAGTATGTAACAAATCTCTTCAGAGGCACATTCAGCGTTCAGACCTGTGCTTTTTCAGTTTGGGCTGCATGTGACCATCATTGAAAGGGGGAGGAGAAAGATGGACAAACTCAGAGATGATGAGGTGTGCATGTGTGTGTATGCATGTGTGCAAGTGGGTGTGTAGAGGGAAGAGAAAAGCGGAGTGGGTAGGTGTTAGTATACAGCTTGTTTGAATGTAAAAGGCCCCAAACTGATGCAAAGCCACCATAATTCCACCAATCAGTACCAGCACTGTCCTGCTTCCCTCCAAGCCTCCCAAGCACAAGGTTTCCCTTTCACGAGACCCAGCCAGCTGGGGAAAGCAGGAGTGGCGTCTGGGCCTTGGAAGGCTGCCAGCTCTCCCAGAGTGGAGAGGCCTTGGGGGCCTGCCTGGATGTCCATCGGAGCTGGAATGCCCTGGCTCCTCCCTGGCATCCCCATTTGCAGTGGACATTGGTGAACAAAGTATCTTTCTTGGGCCGCTTGACCTAGCTCGGGAGCATTGCCTGGCTCCTGTCTGTGATGCTCTTGAAATGCTTAGAGCCCTGTGGTTGCCTGTCTCCCAGGTGTGGGTGTGGCAGTGGCCAGGTCAGTGTGGAGGGGGAGGGAAGGAGGAGAATTGAAGGGGGAACCCGGATTTAAAACAAGCTGTATCCTCTTTGGCCTGAAGAGAATGGCTTTTCTGGCAGGAGCTCAGGGTGGATGATCGTTCCCCCAGAGAGTCTTCCCTCCGTGCCTTTTCTTTCCTCACTCTTTAATAACAGGAACAGGGCCTGAGCTGAGCAACACCTGATATTTTGCAAACATCAGGTATCTGTGGATCTTCACAACAACCCAATGAGGCCTGCAGGCAGGCAGGCAGGCAGAAGGAGAGTAGGGTAGAAAAAAAGAATTCCAGCTGTGTGCCCATGGGCAGAGACCTCCCCTGCCCTCCCACCTCAGTTTATTCATTGGCAAAACTGAAATTATAATTGCCTCATGGTGTTAGAGCAGAAACAGTGAAATGATGCAATTGTCAAATGAGGTCACATCAAGAATGAAGTAGGCATAAGGAATTTTAATATCATGTTGTAGACAAGGAAATTGATTTCAATACTTGGGAATTTCATCCAGAGCCACAAAGCCTGGCAAATTAGAACAAAGACCCAGATCTCCTATGTCATGGCCAAAGTGACTTCCCCTGCCCCTCATGTGCTCTTCTGACACTCAATGTGACCTCGCCGTGGTCTGTGGGAGACAAAGCATCTGGGTTGTTTCTACTTTTCGGCCAGACATGCACAGGTCATTTGCTTCTGCCTGATTTGCTGGCTTATAAGCCTGTTTCTCTCCCCCTGCAGGGGTGTTTCTGAGCTGGGCTTGGAAATAAACCTGGCATGAAACCTGACCCTGCCACCTAGCTGCGCGTGTTGGGGAGGTTCCTGAGCCTCTGGGAGGCTGCCTTTATTCCCTGGGTAGGAGGGAGTTGTGATGAACCCTCCAGCCGTGTTGCCTGGAGTGAGATGCAGTTTGGACCTGGACACAGAGCCCGGCACAGTGCTGGTGCTTGGGGTGCGGGCACTCTCTTCTTTTTCAGGTCCCTGTGTAGGATGTGAGACCCAAAGGGCTTCCTTGGCTTTTCAAAGTGGATTGGTGGCCTGGTGTTGCCACCTACACTTGGACACAGAACTTCAGTGGCTGCTGTCTGGCCTTTTCCTGGTCCCGGTCCCCTGGACCCTGGGGCCACACTCTCCCTTGTTCCTCCCACCACAGGACTCCAATGTCTCATCAAAGCAGGTGACATTGACTCTCGGACATTGGGACCCCTGGAGTAAGCCCCAAGTGGCCTGGCTACCCTGTCTTTCCCCCCCGCCCCCAAGATGTGTACCCTCTGCTGAGGTCAGGGCCCCCATCATGTCTGCATAATATTCTCTCACCTTTTCTCCCAGGCGGGGCTGGCTGAGCCCTTCTCCGAACACCAGCTCCTCTCTGCCTGTCCAACTCCGCTCCCACTTTCCTCCTGGTGGAGCTCCCGCTTTCACTAGCTACTCCAGCTCCTCCATCCCGCTTTTTTCTTAATGCCCACATTTAAAAAAAATCACACCAAAAGAACTTAACTGAGTACTATTGCATAGCTGTTGTTCTCTCTGTGTTTGCTGTTCCTAAGAGCACTGGGTTATCCCAGCTCTTTTTGTCCCTTCACTGTGCACTGAACAGAGCTGAGCTCGTGGTGCCACAAAGGCGCCTGTATTTGATGACAGCCCTTCCCAGGCCAGTGTCTTACTTTCTTGCCTAAAAGTTCTGCCGTGTTGACGTTAAATTCTCACTCTCCTTTTCTACCTGGCCATTCCCAGGTCCTGTGTGCTGTTCATTTTTGGCTCAAATGACACCGGTGTGGCGTCCTTTCCCGGTCCCTTCCCTAACTCCTCTGAGCAGAGTTATTATTTTGGTGCAGAATCTTTCACCATGACCATCGGGGGTGGCAGTGAGGGCAGAGACAGAATCCACAGCACCTGTGTCTCAGAGTGGTCCCTGTGCTTTCTCTGACATGGAACCCACAGAAATGCTTAGTGAGCGAATGACTGAGAGAGCAGGTTCCAAGTCAGGTCTCTCCCAGGCCCCTGGTTGGGTGTGAGGGGAAGCACTGTGTGTAAAAAAGGGCCTGGAGAGACTTGTTTTTTTCTCAAGAATATCCCCAATTGCCTGCTGGATGTTAAGGGTGGTGCTGCATCTGGGTTGACACTCTTTTCTCAGGGAGAATGGAATTCTGATCCTGTCGCGCAGGGCTGTGGTTGAGCAAGCTTCCTACATATCCTGTCTTTATAAATTCCTCTCTTCCCACTTGCCCTCCTCCCTCCACCCACAAGCCCAGACCCTTCCTCCCCCCCACCTCTGGACAGACATTTATGAGACCCATGACTGAGGAGGTAGTGAGACCTATTCCTGCTTCTCTCTTCCCCAGAACCTGCATCGCTACCCCCCACACTCCTCACCCTCACCTCCTGGGCCAGGCTCAGATGTCTCTTGCCCTGTTTATGGCCATTGGGATTTTTCCAACAACCTGAAATGAATCTGGGAGGCCCCACAGGTAGTGCAGCCCATCTCTGGGCTGTAAATCCCGGCCGGGGCTTTCATCTGCTGTAGCTTATGTCATAAACGAGTGGGAGGGCCTGGCAGGGAGACGCACGCACCCAAACTGTTCCAGATTTCTTTTTTTACGAGAGAGAGGAAAGAAGGGCCCTGAGAAACATGTTCAAACTTTGTGCCAAGCAAATTCATTTCCCTCCGGTAGGCTGTGCATGGAGGCTCTGTCCTGGACTTCCCCGCCAGCATGCAGATTTATGCTGTGTTTGTGTCTAAATGGCCTCCAGGGAGGCTGACATTCGTGGTGGGAGACAGAGAGAGGTGCTCCTTTCATCTCCGCTGAGGGGTGTCAGTTTAAATTATGAGGGAGCTCGCTGGCCTGCATCTGGGTGTGGGAGCCTCTGGCAACAGAGAGGGGCTGCCCCCACTCTACTCCCACCTCTCCCTCTGCGGTTGGAAGGTTTTTCTTTCTTTATTTTTAAAGATTTATTTATTTATGCATACAAGCTGGGGTACAGGCCAGATGCATGGGGCGGCGAGAGGGTTCACCAGAGACAGAGTGGAGAGCAGAACAGGCAGATCGACGGAAATACACTGCTGAGGGGAGCAGCAGGTGAGGCAGGAGAGGTCTGCCGTGCCATGTGGCAATCATCCTGGCTGGGCGTTGAACTCATGTCGCCGCTGCGGACAGCTCCACAGCGCAGCACTTAACTACTGTGCCACCAGGGAGGCCCGGAAGGTTTTTCTTCATCTTCTGCTCTCCAGGACTCCTGCTGGTTCTGGGAGGAATTTTCCAGTTCTTTTAGTACTTTCCTTTCTCTTGGATGGATGGTAGGTATATGCTCCAGGTGCTGCATGTTTTCATGGAGAAGTTGGGGTGGGGTTCCAGCAAGTCTGCCCCTGCTGAAGGAGAGGTAGGGGCCTCCGTGAACACCCCAGGAGCAGCTCAGAAACCCCCCAAGAGAGTCAGAGGGTCCTGATGCCCCTAATATTTACCACACAACAGCCAGAAGCTGGTGATGGTCAGCATCGGCCTGTTTGGCCCTTTGCAGTGGGCCGTGGCCTTTGTGTGCACCTTGAGAGGGGTCCAAAGACCCCTCTATCTCTGCATCTTCAGAGTCTCTCTTGCTCAGATCTGCCAGCTGCCTGGAATCCACCTTTTTGACTGTTTGGTGGGAGGCATTTCCTGTTCTATGTGTTATCAACAAGGGAGGGAACCTCAAACCATGCTAACCATCCACTCCCTGGTGTATCAGATCAGTGATGCTCCCTCCCCTGAGTCAGGCCTGAAAGGACAAGGCACAGGATGTGTAGGTTTTGATGGAGAACAGGAGGTCAGATGAGATCTAGGGCAGGGGTCAGCAAACGGTGGTATGCAGCCCAGTCTAGCCTGGTGCCTGCTTTCAAAAGACAGTTTTACTGCAACACAGCCCTGCCCATTTCCATGGTCTCTGTCACTTCCGCCTGTAAGGCAGAGCTGGGTAGTTGCAACAGTTTTCATTAGTTACATTATCCCAGGTATCAGTTGCATCAAACTGTGTGAGGAATGACTATAAAAGAATCATATATAAAATACCATTTTGTGGACACAACTGGTATAAGCTGAGGATTCTGGATTAATGCAATTACTTTTAAAACAGCCTATACTTTGTTTTCTTATTTTTAATTTTTTTATTGTTATTTATATCTTTTACATTATTGTGTATTCCCCTTGGGTAACCCACCATGGATTCACCCGTGACCCATCACCATAGTCCCTTGTGCTCTTTTCTATCCTGTTTTGAGCCCTTATCCTCCCCCTCCCTCACTCTCTTGTTTGGTTCCCCTATATTCCTGTTATAAGTAAAACCATTCAATATTTTTCTCTTTCTTTCTGGCTTATTTCGCTGCGCATGATCCCTTCTAGCTCTGTCCATGTCGCTGCAAATTGCATGTGCTTATCTCTTTTGAATGCTGAATAGTATTCCATTGTGTATATGTCCCACATCTTATTGATCCATCATCTGTTTTTGGGCATCTGGGTTGTTCCCATATCTTAGCTATTGTAAACAGTGCTCCAATAAACATACAGGTGCATGTATCCTTTTGGATTAATGTTTTTGTGTCCTTTGGGTAGATAGATTCCCAGAAGTGTTATTACTGGGTCGTATGGAAGTTCCATTTTTAGCAATTTGAGGAACTGCCATACAGCTTTCCATAGTGGTTGGACCAGTTTGCACTCCCAAACAGTCTATATTTTGGATTTTACCCCTTTGTTCCAGACCCCAACTGTTTTAGTTGTCTGCCTTGCAGGAGAGCGGCATGATTCTTAGGGTGGGGTCAGGGGGTCAGCCCCATTTCTGCAGAAATACTACTGAAGGCATCATTGGTGCCACACCTTTTTGACCCTGAGGCATCCACCAGCAGAGAGAACTCCTGACCTCACTAAAGATGGGATTTTGGGGTGTCTAAGCAGCTATCCTAGGGCCTACAAGTGTGAATATTCACTGTGTTAGCAATAGTTTCCTTTTCTTCTACTGGTTCTCCTCCTGTGAAGTCTTCATATCTTCCTTGTGCCTTTTAGATCTTATGGAATTATTTTATTTGTCAGTTTGAAACATCCTTCTAGAAAGATCCTAAGGTCCCTTCATGCTGAGGTATGATTGAGATAGCTGACTCTCGGTTACTCCCTGAGAAGAGTGGAGTCAGAGTGGCCTCATCATGAGGATCCTGCTTTGATCTTTGTTTTTGTTTTTCCACTATGCTATTAGGGGAGTGGGTGCTGGGGGAAAGACATCCTAATGTCTGTTCAGAGCCTCCTGTGTGGCAGAATGTGTTGGCTGCTTTGTACATCACAGCGCTGCCCCTGAGTCCCTGGTGGGCATTCTTATTGCCAGCGTGCAACAAGCATTGTCCTTTCAGGTGAAAGCATGTATTTGACTTTTCTAGAGTCAAAAATTAAAACTTGGGCCTCCCTGGTGGCGCAGCGGTTGAGCGCTGTGCTGTGGAGCTGTGCGAGTTCGACGCCTGGCCAGGGAGAATCCCACATGGTGCGGCAGACCTCTCCTGCCTCGCCCGCTGCTCCCCTCAGCAGTGTATTTCTGATCTGCCTGTTCTGCTCCCCACTCTGTCTCTGGTGAACCCTCTCGCCGCCCCGTGCCTCTGGCCTGTACCCCAGCTTGTATGTATAAATAAATAAATCTTTAAAAAAAAATTAAAACTCAACTGAAGTCTTGACTAAGATGGTATATGCAGATGTGCACCCTCTAAAGAGGAGGATGGGTGAAGGGTAAGGATGTGTAGCTCACACAGTGAGACCCCCCAGTGCCAGAAGGGGACGAGAGTCAAGGGGTGGTGCTGGGGAAGCCCTCGGGACAAAGTTTTCCACTAGCGCAAAAGTGGACAGTCACGCCCTGTCTAGCTCACTCTTGTAGCGTCAAAGTGATTCACAGAAATACAAATGAATACAGCTACTTTAGTAGTCTCCTTTATCTTACAGACAAGCAAGCTTGACCAGTGCTTATCTTATCTGTCCATTCTCAGTTATCTGTGCCCACAGGTCAGCTAATACTGGTCCTCTACAACTTTTGAGCAGTAATATTTTCCATCAGCTGGCAGTGGGCAGCATTTCAGACATAGTGTCTAGGAAGTAATATGTCTCTTCCTCAGGTCTAGACTTGGCAAATGGCATCTAAGAAATAATATTAGGAATCAGCACTGAGTGGGCATGTGCTACAATCCAAACCGCATTGGTTTTTATAGGTATATTTTATAGGTATATTTTATTGGTTTCTATTGGTATTTATAGGTATAAAGACGGCCCACGAGGGCCACGAGGTAGGTTCTCCTATATCCCGACTTTGTAGGTAAGGAAGTTGAGTCATAGAGAGTTAAGTGACTGTCCCAGGTCACATAGCTAGAAAACACGGAGTCCTGAGTTGTAGTGGTGGACTTTCTGGTTCCTGTCTCTGGATTATAGTAGCATTTTATTTAGTACCGTCTTGGCAGCTTTCAAATCAGTACCACATGGTTTGTTGCACAAGCATCTCAGGGCATCTTGGAAACAAGTGCCTTGTTAAAGAATAACATGAAGGTCCAGGAAGTGGCTTTGAGGGACTCAACACTTGATTTTCTGCTTCTTTTAGGCAAAAGTGATGATGAAGAAAGTCTTTGCAAGTCAGCCCACGGGGCTGGGAAGGGAGCCCCTGAGGATGGCAAGGACCATAAGCGCCCCAAACGCCCCAGAACCATCTTGACAACCCAACAGAGAAGAGCATTCAAGGCCTCATTTGAAGTTTCTTCCAAACCCTGCAGGAAGGTATGGGGGGAAGAAGGGAGGAAAGCAAAGCAACCCAACTTATTTGGGTCCACCGTGAGCTCCCCTGGGTGCTAATGGGCACCTGGGGATCAGGGCAATGGGGGAGGCTGTTCAGACAGAGTCTGTGACTGGTGGAGACTCCCAGGATCACTGAAGCTGTGGCCAGATTATAATAGAATCTGCGCCTGCTTTTGTGGGTACATACACACTTCAGTGGCTGCTTCTGCCCTGGGAAGGATGACAGTACTTTCATGGAGAGCAATGGAAAGAAGAACAAGACCAGACCAAGATGCTCTATGAGGACAGTCAAAATAGAGTGACTTGTAGTATAATACTGTGCACATAGTATGACTTCTTGAGTTTAGATTGTTCCTCTTGGGGTGGTGATTGGGGAATTCATCTGTGTTGTGCTTCAGGCCTTTCTGTTGTGGAATGATGTTCTGCTGTATAGATGTGCCTGGTTTGTTTATCCATTCACCTGTTGATGAATATTTAGGTTGTTTCCAGTCTGGGGCTGCTCCTTGTAGGACTGCGATGGACTTAACTGTAAAATAAAATACAGCGGCTTAAGAGTTCAGAGTTCATTTCTCTCTTATGTCACAGCCCCAAAGTGAGCAAATCAGAATTGCTGGGCAGTCCTGCTATCCATCAAGTGGGGCCAAGGGGCAGCTTCAGTTGTCACCATTATTTTTCTGCTAATGTGGTGGAGGAAGGGGAAGGAGGTGAGCAGCCGCCTTTACAAGCATGCACCTAGGGGTCTTGGCATCACTTCCACTAATATATGTGGCCAAAATTTCATCCATAACTGCACTGTAAGAAGGTGGGGGGCTGGAAAACGAGTCTACCTGGGCAGACATGCCCAGCTGGAACCAAGGGATTCAGTTGCTAATAAGGAAAGAAGTGCCTGAATATTAGGAAGAATTTGCTTTCTACCACTAACCCTTGTACGCCTTTGTTATTACCCCAGCCACTATTGACTGCCTGCCACATGTTGGACACTGTCATTTATGCAAGGAAAACAAAAAGTTTTTTTAATTGAAATTCATGCAGAAAATACATTTAAAAATTTGAGTGTTGTTTTTCCTGCGTCCCCATCTGCATTGATCAGCCTTTGCTCTAATAACAGACACAATGTTAGTGGGGCCCAGCAAATATTTATTTCCTGTCCTGGGGTGTGGGTTGGGCTGAAACTTGGGTGCAGGCCTGTTCTACCTGTCTGTCCTCTGAGGGTGCAGAATGAATGAGCAGTGGTCTCCTGGGCATGCTGTTCTCATGAGTACGGCGCAAGGCATGAATCTGGGTCCACGCAGGCAAGCCCGTGGATCGCCTCCCCGTGGGCCTCACGCACATCACATCTGCTCTCTCTCCACGGGCCAGGGCAAGTTGCTGGCTGCAGCCCATGTGAGCCCCATGGGGACAAGCACCCCCAGCCCCAGTGGAGCAGGAGAGGGAAGGATGGACTTGCTAAACAGTCATACAGTCACGACTTCTGACCTTTGAAAGGACTTCCTGCTGAGCATCTAAATGAATGATTTTTCCTTTCTTTGATCACCTGGTGAAGGACCCTCTTTGTACCTATAGGGAAGTGGTGATCTTGTGTTTGGGATTGTGCTGATGTAACAGTCACCAGCTCCAATATAAGAGGCAGCTCCCGGTGTGTCCTCACTAATGCCCTGCCTCCTACTCCGAGATGCCAATTTTTTTTTTCTATTTTTGAATGTTCCATTTTTTTCAAGGTGAGGGAGACCCTGGCTGCAGAGACAGGGCTAAGCGTCCGTGTTGTCCAGGTGTGGTTCCAGAACCAGCGAGCTAAGGTAATATGCATCTTTTTCCCTGTCTGGGTGTGGCTGGCTTCCCAGAACAACAGCAGGAGGACACTGCACTTGTGGGCAGGTTTCTAATCTGAACTCACTGGATGAAGCTGTTTTCTGGATTCAAAAATTCTGCGATCAATAGTCATTTCAGCAACAGCAGCCTTGCAGAGGGGGGAGATGGAGACTTTGCTTTAGTGAAATGGATTTTATTTTGCTAGTGGCGGTGACTGTATGTCTGGGTAACCATTTGTGTGAGTCAATAAATGTCTTTCTGTGCCTTTTGGTGAAAACGGGTTCTTGAATTCACATCCGTCTAGTCTAGATACCAAAGTTCTTTCATAATTCTTATATAAGTAATATATAAATATAAATAAACCTTCACAGCACACAGACAACATTACAGTGCGGTGGAATGAATGCTTTTCCTCACTTCTCTCCGTGCGCCCCCCGCACCTCCCCAGTGGACGCCCAGATCAGCTTATTCTTTCTAGATCCTGCCAAGTTCTGTAGTCCTTGTCAGGGTCGTTTACTTTTAACTCATTGATTTCTGTACCCGTGAGAAAGCACGTATCTTGTGGCCCTTTTCTCTGGAGCCTTCCTCTTTACTGAGTGATAAATGAATGCCTCGTTGTCTGATCATGATTGCTGAAGGTAGCATTTTTCTACTGAATTCCTCAAACAGGCCATTGATATGAATTCCATCGTGAAAGGACTCCTGGCTCAGTAGGTTTGAGAGGCCCTGGAGTCTGTGGATTTATAAAGTAGGTAGTATGTTTGAAGCTTTAAGAAATCTGGCAGTAAAGATTTTTTATTTCCTACACATAGACACATGCACACACTCAAAGTATATATTAGCATCTCATGGGACCCTAAGGTTCCAGAGAACACAGTTTGAGAAACATTGAGTTAAACTGTTCCTCCCAGGAAGTATGTGTGTCAACAGGGCACTTTGGAAGGCTGCTCCTAACCTGGAGGCCTGAGTCTCCTGGCCGGTGTCTCAAGCATGAGGGTCAGAAGGTAGGGGAGCGGGCACGATGGCCGCTCGGCTTGTCCTGCATCGAATGCTGTCAGCAGCCCTGCTGTCGTCTGAGCAAGGCTGCAGACTCCACAGCCACTCTGACACCTCACGTCCAACCGTTAGGACATAAGTAGTACCGTTTCATTTGCTGAGCAGAAATCCCTGTTCCCTCTAAGACAAACCACACCACTGCCTTCCGGCCAGTCCGTCTTTCTAAAAGCCCTTGGCTGGGGTGCATGGAGCCTGGCAGCCTGACTGTTTCTTGCCGTGGCGCCTTTGTGAGTTAGAGCTAGGGAAATGGTTTTCCGCTTTACAAACGGGTCACTTCCCCTGGGCAGGAACCTGCTGCGGGTGCCCTGACTTCTAATCCTGTGGTCCTCTCCTCATCAGATGAAGAAGCTGGCCCGGCGGCAGCAGCAACAGCAGCAAGACCAGCAGAACACCCAGAGGCTGAGCTCTGGTAAGCTGTGGTCCTTCTGGCCATGGGAGGTTTGGTTTCGAAGATGCTCCATGGGCCTCCCCCTGCTACTGGCTGCCGGGCGGCATGTGGAGCGTGATCAGCCTTCTTTGTTCCCCAGCTCAGACAAACGGTGGCAGCGGCACTGGGATGGAAGGGATGATGAACCCCTACACGGCTCTGCCCACCCCGCAGCAGCTCCTGGCCATCGAGCAGAGTGTCTACAGCTCAGATCCCTTCCGGCAGGGCCTCACCCCACCCCAGATGCCCGGAGACCACATGCACCCCTATGGTAAGAGGGACTCTCACACCTGCTCCCGTGGGCCTCTCATTCCCTCCCCCACACACCTGTGTTGTGTATTCTAGATGCTCACTGATGCTTCAAAGCAGAACCAGTGCCCCCCACCCTCACCCCATCCATCCTGCTGGAACCACCTACAGAGGAAAGACCAACAGACGTATTGATGAGGAATGTTTCTGCTTATTCTCCTTGTAAAAGCCCCTCATTAGCTAGTTTCAACAGGAAGCTGTGCTTTCACTGTAAACCTGTTTGTTAGGGTTGAATTTCCCAAGTCTTTCATTGCCTGTCAGGTTCCACACTGATGTGTTCATAGGCCATCTCAGCAGTGATGTGGGCAGAAGGCCTCAAGTAAGCAAACTTTGACACGGAGAAAAAAATATGTAAAAACACAGAAAGAAAATTTCCTGATTGGGCTCTCCTACTGCAGAACTAGCAGATGCCTCAGTGGAATTCCTAAAATAAAAAATGACTTGTGAGTGAAAAATATCCACTCCCGCCACCCCACCCAGCTGGGGTTGATTTAAATGCCAAGTGCATGGGTAGCGGCCTTCCCCACTTGCCTGGCCTACTGATGGACAACAGTGGGGCCTGGACACATCCATGGGGTGGATGAGACCTGGCGTGGAGGACAGAAGTCCAGTCTCTGAGCCAAATATAGGTACTGCCTTTTTATTTTTTATTATTTTTTAATAAGAGTTTTGAATCTTTTTTTTTTAAGATTTATTTATTTATGCATACAAGCTGGGGTACAGACTAGAGGTATGGGGCGGCAAGAGGATTCACCAGAGACAGTGGGGAGCAGAACAGGTAGAGGGGAGCAGCGGGTGAGGCAGAAGAGGTCTGCCGTGCCATGTGGGAATCTCCCTGGTGGGGTGTCGAACTCGCGTCGTCGCTGCCGACAGCTCCACAGCGCAGCGCCCAACCGCTGAGCCACCAGGGAGGCCTGGTACTACCTTTTTATACGGAGAAGATAAGTGGACTCTGTAATATATCCATCTGTCCTGTGTAAGCTGCAATGAATACCCCTGATGGCTAAAAATAAAGTTTTATTCAGCATGTCTTGAAAGCATTAGTCCAGAGGCATAAGTCTCAGCTCACAGAGTCTGTTCAACAACATTTTTTGGCTTTTGTTTTTCAAAATCCTATTTGTTACTAAGGTTACTCGTCTCTCCCTCCTTGATCCACACAGCAAGCACTGATTAAGACCCGGTCCTTGGTCAGCCTCACTCATTCCTCCCTACATAAGTAGACCACACACGGATGTACAGTCATGCTCTACTTAACAACGTGGACCCACTGTGAGACGTGCGTCCTTAGGTGACTTTGTTGCTGTGTGGACATCGTGGCTTGCACTTTCACACGCCTACCTGGCTAAGCTGCAGGGCACAGCCTGCTGGGGTGTTCATGTACCTGTGGTTGGTGGATGCCTTGTTGGGGATGGCCCCTCTTTGCATCTTACCTCTGTACCAGTCTTCACCCCACAGCTAGGCGAAAATAGGGCAAATGACTTTGTTTCTTTGCAAATTCATAAATTTTCAAGTCCCAGAGGTCTTATTTCATAAAGGCCCCCTATAATGAGTCCTTTAGCTCTGTGTCTAATGACAGCCACACGGCAAGTCTTACAAACTTCAGTCTTCCCCTCCCCCACTTATTTGAAGTGGAGGTCCCCCCCACCTCCGCCCCCCCGCAACTCTTGGCTCCGGCTGCTATGGGTCAGCTGTTGGCTGCTCCATCAAGGGTCTACCCCCTCCCCTCCTAAAGGACGTGTGTTGTACCAGGAGCTACTGTGCCTGGAGCAGAGCCTGTGGTGGTTTTTGACCATCTTGCCTTCATGAGCCATTTTGCGGTGGGCCTTGCTGTCTGGGGTGCTGGGTCTGCCCATCCCCCCTCTCTTTGTCTAGACATTCTGACATTTGCTTATGCTGCTCCCCACTGAGCACTTTGTGGGATCTCGATTAACAGGAGCCCCACAAGGAGACTGGAGATCTTTGGTGGATAGGGTTAGGCGTCCTCCTACTTTGCTATGCAGAGCCTGCATATATCGCCCTGCCTCCTGCTCCAGCACCCACTGGAAGGCACTCCTGGGGGTGTGCCCAGGACACACTGATCTCCGCTGAATTTCTAGCGTTGAGTGAGACTTCTTTCAGACCCTCATGCCATTGTTTTGTCTTCATTTCAGGTGGCGAGCCCCTTTTCCATGACTTGGATAGTGACGACACCTCCCTCAGTAACCTGGGCGACTGTTTCCTAGCAACCTCGGAAGCCGGGCCCCTGCAGTCCAGAGTGGGAAACCCCATTGACCACCTGTATTCAATGCAGAATTCTTACTTCACCTCTTGAGCCTTCCCCCAGCACTCTGCAGCTCAGCTCCCATCTGGAACCACCATATTATGGGAGGGGTCGGCTGGTTATAGGATGGGGAGGCCAGGGAAGAGGTGGGTTAGGGAGGGAGTTTTGTCGGGGATGCTGTTGTATAATGATACGGTGTAGCTCGGCATTTCCAAAGACTGAATACATATGGATTGCATAGTTTAATGTTTCTGATAAAAGTCTTAGCGTTAGGTATGAAGATGTGTTTATCATTAAGGACAGGGACTTCTAATATAGACATTCTCATGCAAGCTAGATGCCTAGAGACTCCTAACAACTTCCCACCCTTTCGGGGAAGCTCTTTTCAAGAGGTGCATATGCCTACCCATCCATACACCCATAGACAGACAGACAGATAGATGTGCGTGTGAGTGTGTAACCTTTCATACTTTATCATCAAAGTTTATTCCTAATTGTAACGGACACCAACTGTACAGCAAAAGTAACTTTATTTTCAGTGTGAACTATATTTAAGGAAATGCTTGATGCACTTAAGTTATAAAATGAGATAATTTACTTTTATAAACTTTATTTTTAGTTTGAAGAGATTTGTCGGCAGGGCAGGAAGGGCTGCTCGACCTGGCCCCGTAGCTTTGAGTCCGTGAGTTAATTGTTTTCAGAGAGCGTCATTGAGGTCTGGAAAGCGACTCTATGTGGCTGACGATGTTTTCTCCTGGATTCGTGCTCTCTTTGGATTGGAATCATTGGGCTTGGTGGGACAAATAATCCCTGGTCATGTGCTTCGAGAACACCAAGCCTGGACACTCTGACTTTCTTTTGCAATCTTACGTGTGGTGGTGGGCAGCTCTAGGAAAGCTAACTCTGCTCGTGAACTTGAGCGTCTGCAAGGGTAGGATGGGGCTGATGGTATGTACCTACCTCACTGAGGGGCTAGAAAGGCCTAATTCATTCCCAGGACATAGGAGCAGGGCTGAGATGAGTAGCTGATATTTGTTTAAAATACAACCAGCTCTGTCACTTGGCAAAAAAGGATCCCAGGAGCTATAGGGCAGGAGAGTTCCCGCATCTTGAGCCCTGAGGGCAACTCTGCTGCCTGCCCTGGTCCCTTCTGCAAAGCCTGGGCTGCAGACACCAGCTCCAGGCAGCTCGGGGGCATGCTGTAGTCTCTCACTGGGGAAGAGGCTATGACTGAGAGGGTGGAGGAGGGCACTGTAGTGTTTTGAACCAGGGGATGGCAAGCTACAGCCTGCAGGACTGTGTCTTATGGCCTGCCTGATAAAAATGGTTTTTACGTTTTTAAAGGGATGTTAAAAAGCAAGGAAGAAGAATATGCAATGGACTGTATGGACACTATGTGGCCTGGAAAAGCCTGAAATACTCACTCTCTGTGCTGTCTGGCTCTTTACAGAAAATGTTTGCTGGCCCATGTTCTAGGGGGAGTGTTGCTAAGCAGCCTCTTGTTCCAGGAGGCAGAGGGCTCCAGGCAGAGGGCCGGGGCTTGGCCTCCAGCTGGCTTCTCTGACCCTGAGCACAGAAGACCCGCTGCCGTTGTGCACAAGGACAGTTCTGCATGCTGTCCTCTAACCCTGGTGCTAGGGTGGGCTCCTTCTGTGCTGGGAGGCCTCCCGGGACCCCAGTGAACTGATGGGGAGACAGAGGGTCAACTTGGACTCTCCTGAGAGGGGCCGGCCAGGCTTGTTTTCCCTCTACGGACATGGATCATCAGAGCCTTGGACACAGCGACTGGTCCCTGTCACTATGGTGAATCTATGTTGTGTGGGTTTTGTGCTCTTGTTCATCATTTATGCAGACCACTGGGAAACCCAACAGTCTGGGGATCATCCAGGTGTCAAGGGGCTCTGCAAGCTATCGCCATAAAGACCAGCTGGAGAATGTAGCAGATACTGTGTGAAAATGACTAGAGACCCTTATTCCACTCCTCAATGGCATACCAAGATGAAATTAAAAACCTCTTATGAATGAGCTGTTCTTTATTGAGGGGTCGGGGTGGTGGGCAAGGACTCGGGGTGTTTTGTCCACAGGGGCTGAACTTATGGCAAAACTTTGAGTGAAGGGAAAGTGTGATAACAGCAGAACATACAGAGAAAGGGGCCTTCTGTGTAGTTTACCAGACCCTCCGTCTGAAGAGCCCCCCACGCGGCCCTGGGAGCATTCCATCTGCGCCCTCAAATTCACTCGAGGCTGAGCAGTTTGCCATCCGCAGCAGGGGAGTGTTTCTCGGAATCAGAGCAGTCAGGAGGCAGAGGGAGGTGTCCCCAGTGGGGCTGGAGGCAGATGCCCAGCCAGCGAGGGGAGGTGCCGCCCCTGACAGATTTCCCAGAGCTTGCAATAAAGGGTGATTATTCCGACGGTGGAGAAAATGAGTGAGGGGACAGGGAGACCCCAAGACACACCCGAAGGGCAGTGTTGGCATGTGTATGTTCTCTTACCCACCCGTAATTGTGCAGAACTGCCGCCACTTCTGGCTCACCCACCCCGTCTTAGAAGCTGGCCCTGCCTCTTTCTGAAGGCCTGGAGCTAAAGGAATTGCGTCATGAGGCCACAGTGGTAGGGGGAGCCCCTCAGGGAAGGCTGAACTTCTGCGGGGCTAGCCCGGGTTCCATCTCCAGCTTCCAGAAGGAGGCGAAGACACAGACCTCTGCCCCTCAGGCTGCCTGGGTGACTGCCCTTCCCCCCTCAGCATCCGCTTAGCCTTGGCCTTCTCTAAGGAGCCTGCAAAGCGACATGGGTGCCTATGTGAAGTACCTGGTGGGTGCCACCTATTGCAGCAAAGAAACCCCTCAATTTCTTGACAGCTCAGACACAATAAGAATTTCTATGTTTTCTCACAAAGAAGACCTGGGAGGGAGCTCTGGTTAGCAGGGCACCTCTCTTACACACACCATCAAGGCTTTGCTCTTGACTTCCAGGGTTTCCCTGGGAGTGGGCTATTGCCCTTCTTTTCCCTTCTCCCCTTCCAGCTGAAGTGGTCATGGCTACTAGATCCAATCCCAGCGCCTCCCTCTTCCTCCAGGGCGGTTGCCTCACTGTGCTGAGCCCCTGACTGCTCACGCAGTGCCGGTGTGGTGTTTGCTGCGCCCGCGGGGGGGTCACAGAGATGAGTTAGCAGCCCTGCGTGGGCACATGGTGAGGGCCAGGGGAGTTGGCTGCCTTGCTGGGGCCGCGCCCTGCTCTTGCCATTTGATGGCCAATGAAACGCTGATGGGAATGCCAGATGATATTTAAGGAAAAAGAGCACACACTGGTTCACCTGAGATTGAGAGCCTCCCACTCATGTCTCCTCATCCCTTCTGTAAATCTCAGTGTGGGCCTTATGGAGCCAGAGTCCGAATTGCCAGGGAATGGTTGGTTGGTAGAGGCATGCAGGTAAAATTCCAATTGCAAAGGCCCTTTAAGAGCTCCGACCCCAGGGAGAAGCCGTCAGGCTCCAGGAGGCTTCTCCAGCCATCTCTGTCAACTTTGGGTAAGATGTTAGAGCTGGCAGAGAGGCCAGATTCATAGACAGAGTATTTTCGGAATGAGAGGGTTGTGATTTGATCTAACATCAATCAAAACTGGGAAGTAAGTGGAATTTGTCAATTCCAGACTCAAAATAAATTTGGAACTGAATTGCAAGTGAAATCAAACTCTCTTTTCTCTCTCCCCAAGTATGCATATATTCAGTCAGTCAAACCCGGGATATAGACATGATAGATAAAGGAAGAGAAACAAAAACTACTGTTTGGGGAAAAAGGTACATATAAATTCTGGGAAAAAAATCAACAACCTACTTCTTGTCGGAACTGAATCAAAGGGAATCAATATCTTGTTTTCCTGAACCCTTTGTTTGCCATGTTGTAATGTTACGCTCAATGATAAAAAGGGGATAGCAGGTGGAGGGTTTTTGGGGTTTTGGTGGTGGGCGTGGTGTGATCACATCCATTTGTAGAGTTGTGAACATCTACCCCTAAAACATATACAGTATTGTAAACAGTATTACCTCAATAAACATAATTTTTAAAAGGGCAGGGGACAGCTATCTTCAGGGGTAAAAAATATCTTGAGATGTTTATGCTAAAAATACAGATCCCTCTGCATGGATGGTGTAGACACTGGCAATTCCCAGGTCTTGTTTATGCCATATTTGAAGTTCCCTGTAAGTGTAACCTTGAGCAAAGCTCCGAGCCACCATTTCTTTTTCTATAAAATGGGGCTGACAGCACCTGACGGTCTTAGAGGCTGGTGGTAGTTAGCAGCAAAGGAAACGGCAGATTTGTAGAGCAGGAATACTATCCAAATAGGCAGGCTTCTTAATAACTCTTCTCCACGTGGGGAGAAGAGTTGTGTGTGAGCAATGCTGCTGCCCAAGCAAGGATGTGACACCCCGACTCAGCACGGGAGTGACACATCTCCTCTCCCAGCCGCTGTGCGCTTATGCTGCCACTGCCAAGGGGCCTTCCCCTCTCATGGGGGAAGCGCCTTGGGCGTCCCAGCCCAGTGACTGCTACTGGGCTGTCACTACTTCAGTCTCCCCCGGGAACCCCAAATACCTGGGAAAGGAAAGAGGGAGGCTCCCCGTGGTATGTGGCAGAAGGACTGGCCCTCGATGGCTGGGCAGCTGACCAGTTAGTCCCTACTACTTGATTTATTCATTCATTTAGCTCCTTCAGTAACGATTTACTGAACACCTAGAATATGCTAGGGTTTGAGAAGGGTCACAGAGTCGAGGTGAGCAGAAAGACACTGGCCTTGCCTTCAAGGAGATTGCAGCTTAGGAAGTGGACAAAATAGCCATTAACCAAAAATGCTAATAAACTACAGTATGAAGCACCACAAAGAAGACTTACATCCAGGACAGAGTATAATGTAAGGAGCTGTGACTTAGGAAGGTCGGAGAAGGTTTTTCAAGTGGTGTTGCTCTTTCTGTGATATCTTGTTCTCACTGCCATGGGTAGAAAGAATCTAATAAACTAATGCTCTTCAAGGTGTTCGTGGATAAGTTCTAAAGTTGCTTCTATCTCATCCAGCATCTCCCAGGTGAACAGATGTTCTGTGAGACATAAGCACCTTTATGAGATGGATGAGATACTCGGAGAGAGTCTTATAGAGTGAGAGGGCTCCAGAATCAAGGGGCGGGCCATTGCCCTCAATCAGCACATGCTTATTAAGCCCTGTGGCAGCCTTTGCTGTTTTCTGGCCCTCCCATCTCCAGCCACTCTACTGATAATATCACCCTGGTTTCCTCTGGAGACCTGACCTCCCTCCATGTGTGTAGACTTCGTAGGACTGTAAATCAAGGTGATTTGGGCTGCTGCAACCACGGAGCAGGGCCACATAACCAAAGTGAAGCCAACAAACTTCTCCCTGGGAGTAACGCAAAGCTGGAAACTTGTTGGGAGCTTTCTCATTTGTGGATGTGGACCTGATGAAATGGCTGAGTGGTTCCTGTTGCCTGGGCCCCTGGGGGCCCTGCTCCCCACCTCTCGCCAAGACTGGTCTCCAGGTACCCTCTGACTCTGAGCACTCTGTTCTGCTACTCCAATAAAGACCTTTCCTCCCTAAAGTTAGTCTGAATTGGTTTCAGTTGCCTGCCATCAAAAAACCCCAACGAAAACTGTATACCTACAATTTTTATGGGATTTCACGTTGTACAAAAGTTTCACGTGTGGTAGGTCATTACTATAACCCTAGGGAGTAGATTGGGCAGGTGTTACTGCCTTCAGTGATACTGCCTTCATTTTATGGATGAGAAAACTGTGGCTCAGAAAAATGAAGCCCAAGCTTCCAGAGCTGGCTAGGATCAGAATTGAATTTCGGATTAATTTCTCCTTGTTCTGTCTTTGGCTTGTTTCCTCAAACCTAACTTTTAAGTGACAAGGTACACAGAAGTCTCAGGAGCACACATATATACTCAGGTCCTGTGAGAGGGGCAAGGAAACTGTGTTGCTTGTCCTGCCTGCAAGGAGGTTATGATCTAGCTGAAAAAAAAAAAAAACAAAAAACAAAACTGAACATATATGCTTATATATGAACTTAGCATATGTGCCCATTGGTGCCAAATAGCAGATTGCTGATGTAGATAATTTGTGTTGAAACTCAGAAAAGAGCGGCAATGGAGAAAAGAGAAGGGAAAAAGAGGTGGGGCTTGAACTGAGTCTTCAAAGGTAGGTGGAATTTAGAAAGGTAGAGAGGAGGAGGAAGGGTGTTCTAAACAAAAGGACCAAAGGAGGCAAAGAGGAAGGGAGGCAAAGCATGTTTAAGTCCACAGAGGCCACTCTGTTGGAGTGGAGGGTTGACTAATGGTGAATTTGAGGCTCTGAGTGAGGTGGATGGTGAAAGGTGTTGCTGACAGGAGCATGTTCCCAGTTTCCCTCCTACATCACTTTCTTCTTCCTGACTGGAATGCAGATGTAATGGCTGGAGCTGGAGCAGCTATATGAGGTCATGAAAACACCTTATAATGGAGACCATACATGGTGAAACAAAAAGGTGGAAGGAATCTGTATTCCTGAGGACTTCTTGGAGCCAAGCCACATCCTGGCCCTGAGCTCTCTATCCTCTAAGTTATAGATATATGTGTGAGAGAGAAATAAACTTCTTTCTTTTTTAAGTTACTGTTATTTTGTGTTTCTTTGACTCACAGCCAGCTCTAATCCTAACATACAAAAGCCAAATCGAATTAGTAAGACGCCTAAGCCCATTTTGTTTCCCTTACACCACCTAGAGGCTAAAAGATCCAGGTGGGCCTTTAGGTAATGGGCGTCAGCTGGGGCTGGATGATTCGGGTGGAGTGAGGATTCTGGAATGTGACTTTAAAATATCTAGGAGATTTGAAAAGTACAGACTTTACAGCTGGGTTTGTTTGTCCCTTAAAAAAAAAAAAAGGAGGTCATGGTGAATTTTTTCCTTGTCCATATCATCTCAATAAACTTCTCTAAATCTCTATACGTATTTGGGCATTTATACCCTGCTCTAACACGTCAGCCAGCCGGGTTCTACAATGCCCAGCCGTCAGGCGTTTGAAGCATGGAGGTTATGGATACACCTTCACTTTTCCTTTAGACATTGACCAGTGGAGAACATGACTGCTTTGAGAGATATGGCTTCACTTCTTTCTGTTCTCACTACATCGATTTGAGGAGACCAGCGTGGATAACAGGAGCTTTGAGCTCAGGCCTACTCTGGGTATCATTCTGCCACTTACAGCCTCTGTCAAATCGCTGTTTCCTTCCCTGTGAGTGGGGATGAAGATGTCTTCTGGCAAGACTGGTATGAAAAGCAGAGGTGCGAGATCAGAGGCAGCATGGATGATGGCAGAGTTAATGTCACAGTAGAGTCGATAAGTCTATTTATTGCTGTCAATCAGTGTAGTCGATGGAGTTGGCAATAACACAGGCCTGGTGTAGGGGAATGGGGAGGAAAGGGGCTAACTTGGGAAATCATTTGGTAACAAAAGACACAGGACTTGCTCACAGGTTAAAGGAAAAGAAAGGGGAAAATTAAAGACATTTTGGGCCTATGTAAATGGAAACACTGTGACCCCTTTAAGAATAGGGACCACCAAGAAAATCCCTGCCATGCCCTGTCCCCTCTTTTCTGGGAAGATTGCCTTTGACAAATCCAAACACAAAACACAGAAGTGGGCTTGAACTAGGCAATGTGAGATGCCGGGGTTAGGTCTGGGGTCAGCTTGGTCAGGAGAGCAGCTCGGAAGAGGGTGCCTGGAGTAGCTCATCAGAGCCTTTATTCCAGACAGCTGGTGAGAACTCTGGGGAAGCCGGAAGCTGGGGAGGTTCAGAGAGGAGGGAAAATGAGGAACTCCTCAGACGCAGGAAGGTGAGGAGAGGAGAAAGGGTGGATTTGGAGTTGACCTTCCTGGTAATTGGAACATTTCATCACCGGGCCCTCTTTCGTCCTTGGATCCTGCCTGATGGCCAGCCTGAGATTTGTTGGGGGATGACTGTTCAGGTAGGAACTTCCAGGTGATGTTATCAGGAGAGGGCCAGAGCTTGCTCCGAGTGACCTCCTGTTCATTAGCTCGCTTTGCAGAGGCAGGCAGAGACCTCTGGCTTATGATTAAAAGGAGGGCTTTCTGGCTGAGTGAGCAGCCAGCACGGGGCGGAGAGATGACTTGAATCAGGCCCCTGCTAACTTAAACTTTGGATGGTGAACCGAGGCTGTGGTGCTGTCCGGTAGGAATATGTCAACCTGCTTTGTCACAGTAAATGTTCCATTAGCTATGTTAAAAAAAAAAACAAAAACCCAAGGAGCAATATTAATTTTTAAAAAATATTTATGCATACAAGAACCGGGGTGCAGGCCAGAGGTGTGGGGTGGTGAGAGGATTCATCAGAGACAGAGTGGGGAGCAGAACAGGCGGACTGGCTGAAGTACACTGCTGAGGGGAGCAGTGGGTGAGGTAGGAGAGGTCTGCTGCACCATGTGGGTAGGTCCCCGGCCAGGGATCGAACTCGTATGGACAGCCCCACAGTGCCGAGACTCACCCCAATGCACCACCAGGGAGGCCCAAGCAATATTAATTTAAATAATACACAGCTCATCAAATCCAGTGGTGTCTCCAATACTATTTTTCAACATGTTCCACTAGCTTGGTACTGATCATGATTCCAAAAGACACTCTCAGGTTTTCAACATCTGAGATTATGGTGTTTAGGATTGTGCCTTTTGGGATTATGCTACAACCCCACCCCCACTCCCCAGTTGCATTTCACGCACTCAATAGCCTCATAATATATAGGTAGTGTCAACTGCATTGAATGGTACGATTCTAGACAACTGGGGCCAGGCAGGATTTCAAACATTGGGCGAGTAGCAAAAAAAAAAAAAAAAACCAAACAAAAAAAAAGCGGGGGTGGGGGGCGGGGAGTGTTGGTATATAGTCGTGAGCAGCATAATGACATTTCAGTCGGTGATGGGCCACATGTATAGTGGGGTCCTCACAGGCTGTGCGTCCATCCTGTCAGTAGGTGGATGCACCATCCAGGTCTGAGCAGGCCACGCAGAGGTCAACTGAAAGAGCTGCCAGTGGCCAAAGCTAGAGCCGTCTAAGCAACAAAGTTAATTGATCCAAAATTATTGGATTGTAACCCCAAGAATACAGTGAATATCGTGCATCTCTTCTGATGCATGATGGGAATGCTTGAACAAATAAATAACTGGGGGAGAGAGATAAATCTCCCATGTGAAGAATTCAAAGTATTTGTGTGCATGCTCCACTTTCAAGGAGGGGAGCTTGACTCCTTCAGTGCAGGCTGCAGAGCGTGACTGCCCTCCAAAGAGGACAGGATGAAGAGGAAGGAAAAAGTAGCTTCCCAGTGAAGAAACTAGACAAGCACTTGGTCAGTGAGGTGACTGAGGTGAACAACAGCCACACATCAGACTGATAATAAGGTGATTTGCCATTTTATACTCCCAACACACACACACACACACACACACACACACACACACACACACACACACACACTCCTTCATCCTTTAGCTTTTGGATTAGGTATCATCCTCCAGCCTCCAGGAGGTCTGCCATCCCCTCTTCTCTTCCTGTGTCGGGGCTCTGCCCCTCCTGGGCTCTGGGCGCTCCCTGCAGTGCGCCGGTGCTGTTAGGACGGAGAGGCCTGGGTGTCCTGTTCACGTTTGTACACCCAGCTCCTGGCGGGTGTAGGGACCGTGCGGGAGCGAATGCTGGTGTGAGGTTTGGCTTGCCTTTATTCTGCTGCGGCCTTGTCCTTGGCTCCTTAAGAGCTGAGGGCCAGCTGCCCAGTGGTCTCAGTTATAAAGCAACCGAGAAAGGGACTGCTGAGCTCAGTGGGCAGGGCGCAGGCACAGTGTGGAGAGCAGTCAGACACCCTGATTCAACAGACTCGCTCTGCACCTTATTCCCCGTGAGACCCTGGGGAGCTCCTGTGCTCGGCACATTGGAGACGGTGCCAGTGCCTGCAGCTCGGTTGGGGCAGACGTTAAAGACACCGTGCAGGGCAAGCCCTGGCACATCCTGGTTATCCAGGAAAACCCGGCTCTCATGGTTATTATTTCTGCCACTAATCCTGAGCTGCTGTTTTTGATCCCTCAGTGTGGGCGATGCTGAATCCTCCCCCCAAGTCGCTGTACATCCCACATTTCTGCGGGCTTTGGAGACAGCTGTTGTGGCTGCCACCCACCTGCAGTCTGAGTCCCATCGATCCTAGAAGCCTCTCAGCCACGTTCCAGCTCCCCACCTTTTGGGTCTGAAACACATGCGCTGATGAGGGACAGGTGCTGGTTGGCACCCAGCGGTGACTCTGCCAAGGAGCTGGTCTCAGGCAGCCCGCTGCAGGCACGTGGGCACTGGAGGGCTGCCCAGCTCTGACAGGGCTCTGCTATAAGGGTGGGAAGACTCCAGCCACGTGGATGATTCTTCCTGTCCCTGTGTCCCTAGTGATCCGCCTGCTGGCTGTATCTGGCCTTAGGTTGAGTGACATTCTCAACTTTCTAGCTTACGGTCTGGGGGCAGGGGTGTGGAGGGGAGGGTAGAGCCAGTGAGTGGCACAAGCAAAGTGAAGAATAGGTTTTGATTCCAGCCCACCCCTGGCCCCCCAGTCCCCCGGGGCCCTCTCAATTTCTTGACCTGGGTCCATTTATGACCTGGCTCAGCTCTCTGAGGTAAGCAGGTATCCTCGCCCCATCATTCACACTCATTCAGCAATACATTACCTGCCTGCTCCTGGGAGACAGGTGAGACTCATTGTCAACACCCTCTCTGTATCCTTATCTTTGATTGCGGGAGAAAGATTCTGCCATTCAAGGGGTTCAGATAGCAGCCAGCAGGACAGGGAGGGGTTCACAGCCCTAGAGATCGCCAGAGACAAATGATCCAGAAACATGTTTACAAGGAGGTCTAAGACCTTGGGGCCAAAGCCCTGGGAGAAAGGGGGACTAACATTTGCATCTGGCTTGAACAGGTGAGCACCTCTCCCCCTTTCAGGCACTGTTGTGCCTGAAACTCACCTCACCTTCTGCACTAGACTCCAGGAAATATTCCCAGCGCTTAATTGACTTGCCTAAAATCAGAAAACTAGGGGCCTGAACTCTGTCATAGGATTAATCTTCAGGGACTACATTAGACACTTAGGCCCTCAATGTGCACACACATGCTAAGCACAGGGTATCCATCATAGGTGCTGAGACTAACATGGGGAGAAAAGACCATCTGTCTCAGGGACTTTACAGAGAACCCCATGAAAATTCCATTTGGGAACCTTAGTTCTTCCTCCATCTGCAACTTTCTAAATGGAGAACTGTCTGCATTTAGTCACTTTTTTGTGACCTGAATTAGTAGAGGTCAATAAGCTTCCAGTTACACGGAGTCCCTGTGATGATATTGACAATTTACTTTGAAGTAATACAGCCTAGACAGTGTGATACGCCACTGTCTGTATGTGTTCTTCTAAGATTTTTCCCTCAACATTTATTCTCCTGAGTCACCACATATGCAGTCACATATGGCTGCAATTCATTCATTTGCACCACAGAGGAGAATTGCACTCTGAAAATAAATCACGATCTTTTTATTCAGGCCACGGGTGGACCCTTTGCTGGTTTCAGATAGGAGGTTATTATGAAGTTGCTTCCATCAATGTGCTGCATGCTTCTTGGTGCACACATGTGAGTGTTTTGCAAACTGTAGAAGGTGCCCCACTTCCTGATTAGTATGTTACAATGATGGAGTAAAGTGAAGTTGAATGGTTCAGAGCATACCACACGTTGCTTCTCGGCCTTTCAGTTAAGATCAAGTATAGTATCCGTTCTTATAACATACCACACATAAGAAGGTGAGCGTTTTTTTGTTGTTGTTGCTGTTATTTTTAAGGATGACTGTTGTTTTCTGAAGTATTTGTTTAACTATAGATCTTTCCAAATATATCCCCCCCGCCTCTCTCTCTCTCTCTCTCTCTCTCTCTCTCTCTCACACACACACACACACACACACACACACACACACACACACACACACACACACACCCCTCACTCTGAATGGAAGCTGGGGAGGTACTCAGGGTTACAAATATACTTCTGTTAGGTATTATAGGTATTAGAGTATACCACCAATTTGGCTCACTTTCTAACTTGATTTTTGATGTAAGGCATCTCAGAAAATTCTGACACTGTCAAATTTGGACTTTAACCACTCATGAGGGCTATCCATGGATGAATGAATAGATAAAAAGACATGATGTACATACACAATGTCATAATACTCAGCTATAAATAAAAAAAGATGAAATCTTGCCATTAGCAACAACATGGCTAGGATAATGCTAAGTGAAATAAGTCAGATGGAGAAAGACAAGCATCTATGGTTTTACTGAAATACAGAAGATAAAGAAATAAAGCAAATAAGTGAGCAGAACAAAACAAACTCATAGACTGTAAGAACAAATAGTGGTTACCAGAATGGAAGGGGGGAGGGGAATGAGTAAATCAGGTAAAAGGGGTCAACTGTATGGCGAAGGATGGAAGCTAGACTTTTGGTGGTGAACATAGTGTAGTGTATACTGATGTTGAAACCTATATGTTATTAACAAGTGTCACTTCAAATGTCATCTACAGCTGAACCCCTATTTTTAAGAGAAGAAGAAACCAAGATCCAGGGAGGTTGTGACTTGACCAAAGCCACAGGATCAATTAGAGGCAAGACTTTTTCACTATATTTTTACTATTAACTCACATATATCCACACTGGTTGCTTTTTAGAAAAATTGTGCTTCCTTTTAATTGTTTTGTATTTGTGACTGTCCACACACACTACTGTTGCTCAAACACGTTGACTAGTAGATGCAATATTGGTTGGTTGTCTGGCTCAGTCAACTCTATTACAGAAAGCATTTCAGAGTTTCTGTTAACTGTTTTCTTCTCTACTCTTTTGGGCGAGATAAATTGAACTGATTCTTGTATGCCCTGTCCGTGTTAAATGGAATAGTGACTTTCCCTAGAAAAATCATCCAACATGCAAAAAAACTGGCTTGACGCATGATGAATGCTCCTTGTTCAGAGGGCACATCAGAACAGAGTATCCTGTTTTATAACAGGAAATCAAATCACACATATCCCATATGAGTTTCCTGTGACTGCTATAACAAATTCACACCAACTTAGTGGCTTGAAATAACATAAATGTATTCTGTAATAGTTCTGGAGGTCAAAAGTCTAGAACAAGTCTTCTAAAGCTAAAGTCAAGATGTCATCAGGGATGATTGCTTCTGGAGACTCCATGAGAGAATCTGCCCCTTGCCTCCTCTAGCTTCTAGATGATTCCATCATTTTTACCATTCCTTTGCTTGTGACATCACTCCAGTCCCTTACTCCCATGGTCACATCTCCTACTCTGATAGTCAAACATGTCATTGCCTATAAGGACACTGTGATGACAGTGAAGACCCACCTGGTTATACAGGATAATCTCCCACTTCACAATCCTGGACATTGCCCATACATGGTAACATTTATAGTTTCCAAGGATTGGAACGTAGATATCATTGGGAGCCATTACTCAGTCTACCATAGACTACAAAGCACCTCCTGCTTTGGTGCATTAGCCCCCTGGGCATAGAAGAATGACACACAATCTCCCTTTGCTGGTGCACCACCCTCGACGGTGTTCACATGTTATGTTCACATGTTATTGTCTCAATCCATCCCCTAGACAACCTGTGTCACTTGATCCAAAAGGAGAAGTGATGCTCAGAGATGTTACATGGTTTGCTGATGAGTGTACTATTAAGCCTGGAATCTTGCAGCTGAACCCAAGGTGCTTTCCTGTATATGTTAATGAGTGAAGATGTTTACAGTTGGGGTCCCTCTCACACTATAAAATTACGTGATGGGCCCAGGGCTCAAATGCTGAGGGTTTTGAGAATTAAGTGAAATCACAAGTTCTTGGATTCTAGCTCTTTAGGTTTTAAGAAAAGAGGGTTATGAGATTCCTTAGTTCTCCTATTCCTATAAATAGGGGAGTTTCTCTTCACAGGGGAGTTTTCTAGCATCTTCTCATCTCTACAATGGATTCTTGGTAGGTAGGTTGGCCATTAAGATCTCTGCTGTTCTTATTTATGTCTAAAAAATAATAACACATCTCCTATTCCCATGAATAGGAGAGAAGTTCATTTCCCCTAAAGTTCTCCAGATCTGACCTTTGATCTTCCCACACGTACATTGTCTTAGGGTCGGTTCAGTTGTAGAGGAGGTTTGTGTGGGACACTGACTTGCATGGGAAATCAATTTTCCAAAGGCTGCTATTTCTCAAAACAGGAAAATATTTCTTTCTAATGAGTAAGCATGCTCATATGAATGTGATTGAAACATGAGATGAGGGGCCTTTGCTCAGTTCTATGCAGCTCATATCACCCACTAATCATTTTAGAGCAGTTTAGACAAGAAGCTAAGATAAATCACACACAGAAATTGGTGTCTGTCTGTAGCCTGTTTAAGACAAATAGTTGGTCAAAATGCCAAAACCTTGTTAGGCGACATTCATAAATGGACTTGTCATATTAGGTAGTGAATTGAATGTTAAATTGAATTGATTGGTATTAATATAGTCCCAGACAACAGATTGATGGCTTCAGTCAATAAGAAACAAAAAATAACTCAAACTGATTCGTGTTAACTCAGTGGGAAGCACTGTTTCTTGTGCCCACTAAAATAACAGGCCAAGCCAGATTAATCTCATATATTTTGAAATATTATCACTTCCAAGCTATCATGAGTGCACTGCTCATTATCCAACTTGATCAAGTAGGTCTGGGCTAAGGAAATTAGGAAATCTGAGGAGAACAAACCTGCTACCTGTAGTTCTTCACAGGGGAGTTTTCTAGCATCTTCTTATCTCCACAATGGTTTCTTGGTAGGTAGGTTGGCTGTTAAGATCTCTGCTGTGGCCAAAAAAAAAAAAAAAAAAAAGATCTCTGCTGTTTTTATTTATGTCTAAAAGATAATACATCCAGTTAGTCTCACCTGGGAGTCCTGAGAAAGCAGAGTGGAATCATTTAACAGAAATGCCACAGGAAGTGGGTGGGCATGGGAGAGGCTGGCATGGGCGGAAGGAGCAGGCCCCAGGTAGGTGACTGCTGGTTTGCCTCCTCTGGCAATGTGGGGGATCCTATGGGGTGCATCTCAGGACCATCCTTTGGGGAGTGGAGGGGTGGCTTGGCTCACTGCCTCTGGTCTACCTTTGGTCAGAGTCTTGCCCATAGGGTATTAACTCTCTTCCACTTCTGGGTTGAATACCTTAGTGGGTTTCTGAGGTATCCTAAAGCACAGTGTCAACAGCAAAGGCCAGAGGTGGGTGACTGGGGACGTTTGGAGCAGAGACTATCAGTTATGCTCATATGAAGCCATTACAGCAGTTAGGCCAGAGGGTCTGAGGAGGTGCCAAATGGGTGTCGGACAGAGGGTATTAGACACACACCACCTAGTGATTCTCTGGTGCCCAATATACCACATACCTGGGTGAAAAGGCTGAAATGTTTCCTTTTCAGTCAGTTTTTTTGACATTGGGTTCTGAGAAGAGGTATGCAATTAAATGTCAATAAGATAAACTTGTATTTTTCGACTCATGGACTTAGTCCTGAAACGAAACCAAACCGCTTAATGCAGTTAATGCCTCCATTGTCTGGTAAATGTGTCTGTTGTATTAGGTAGCTATGACCTGTCCAGTGCGGCTGATTTGGACTTGGTTTCAAGCTGGGTTCATATTAGCGCTCTTCTTTGATAAGGCCCTGCTCCCCACCTTCCCATTCCAGTATCCTGTGCCCTGGGCCTCTGGGTCGGGCTTGATGGACAGCTGTGAGTGCCCCTGCCCCCACCCCATCTGGTAGGTTGCTGGGATCCATCCAGACCCCTCCCACACGGAGCACACTCTGCTCTCCTGACACCAGGCCGTGCCAGCATCTCATGATGGGGAATGATGTGCCCAGCATGCCCTCTGCTCCAGGTGCACACACACACCACACATGACACCCTCCTCTTCTGTGCCTCTCTACCAATGTGCTATCCCCCCCATTTGAAATGCTTTTCCCATACTCTCTGCCATGAACTGGCTAAAGTCCCTGACTTTTCATGATATAGTTCTGTTCTGACCCCATCACTCATCGATCCTTCCTTTTCTCTGACTTGTAGCAATATTTATGTTGTTTAGTGTCCATCTGTACTATATATGAGGGCTCATCAGTCCAGAGGGGCACTGGTTGACCTACTATCCCCTGTGAAAACTACATACCAGATACTGGTATGTAGTATCTGCTGGTTTCCATGAGGTCAGCTCCCACCCTGGCCTAGCTCAAGCTGCCAATAGTTTAATGACCAGCTAGCAAAATTCCTGAATACCTCTTTGGGTTTTTTGCAAAGACATCGCTGATTTATTCCTTGATAGAGTTGATCACCACTAATTAACTACTAATTCTAGTAATCACGCTTAGTAAACTGCACTGTGGGCATTTGATTACTGCTCTACTTCCTGCTCAGACAGCAAAGCACAAAGGAAGCACCCAGGCTCTGGAGCCAGATTTACAGCCCCAGCCCTGGCACTTGCTGGATGATCTTGTTCAAGTTACTTACCTCTCCATGGATCAGTTTTCAAATCTATAAAGTGGGTCGTTAGTTTCCTATCACACCAAATCACAAATTTAGCAGCTTCAAACAATGCCACTTTATTAGTTCAGGGTGCCATAGGTCAGAAGTCTGGAACAGCGTGACAGGCTTCTCTGCTCAGATCTTTCAAGGCTGAACTCAGGGCTGTTGGCTGAGCTGTATTCTCACCTGGAAGCTTCATTAATCATGGAGGGTGTTGGCAGAAATCAGTTCATTGAGACTGTGGGACTGAGGGCCTTGCCTTTCTCTGGGCTGTTCACCAGGGGTTGCTTTCAGCTCCAAGATGCTTCTAGCTGTCCTTTACTGAGTTATCTCCTCTATCTTTGAAGCCAAATGGAGATTCTCCCCTTTTCCAGATGGGAAAGGAAATAGGGGCAGAGTGAAATGGGTAAAGTAGATCATTTTAGGGTAACAGGAACTAGTCTTTCCATGCCAGAACACTGCAGTGTATAGAAATGTTGAATTATTATGTTGTATATCTGAAGCCAGTTATCTCCATAAAATAGAAAATAAAATTATAATACTAAAAAAGTGATTTGGCTATGCAGAACAAAAATGGTCTTATTCTGTGGTTTCAGATGCCTGTTTGGTCATGCAGATGTGAAACAATAACTAAGTTTCGTATGGTGGGAAATTCCTGGCACTCCATTCTTACTCTCTGTTGGTACATTCATGTTAGAAAGTGTTCTTTTATTTCATTTCCAGGGTATTTTTCTGAATTATATATTTTTAAAATAAAGTTGTATATTTTTAAGGTGTATAACATGACCATTTGCTATACATATACATAGTGAAATGATTACTACAGCCAAGCTAATTAATATTTCATCTCCGAACATAGTTACTATGCGTTTTTTTGTGATCAGAGGATACGAAATCTCATTTCTTAGCATATTTCCAGTATTCAATGCGGTATTATTAATGATAGCCATCACGTGTTGTGTTAGATCCCCAGATGCCCTCACCCTAAGTTACTGCAACTTTGTGCTCTTCGATCAAATCTATCTCCCTATGTCACCCACCTCCTTGTCCCTGGTAGCCACCATTCTAGTCTCTGTCTCTATGAGTTTAACTTTTATTTAGATTCCACATATAAGATAAATCCTATAGTTTTGTCTTCCTCTGTCTCAGATTTCACTTAGCGTAATGTCCTCTGGGTCATCCATGTGGTCACAGATGACAGCATTTCCTTCTTTCTCAGGCTAAATAGTGTTTTACTATATATTCTATGTAATATATATGCATATAACAACTGTACGCATATATATGTTGAGTATGTATGTATTTTATGTGTATTTTTTATATATATATGTATATCTTTATATAACAACTTCTTTATTCATTTATACGTTGATGGACACTGGCTTGTTTCCATATTTAGTTAATGCTGCAATGAACACAGAGTACAGATATCTCTGAAACAATGATTTTGTTTCCTTTGGGTATATATCCAGAAGAGGGATTGTGAGATCATGTGATAGTTCTATTTTTAATTTTTTTGATGAATGTCCATTCGATTTTCTTAAATACTATACAATGAACATTCCAGTCAACAGTTCAAAATGGTTTCCTTTTCTCCATACTAACACTTTAGTCTTTTAATAATATACTGGAAAAGTATATAATAGAGCATTGTTCTAATTGGTGTAAGGTGTTTTTGTTTTTTTTTTTTTTTTTGCATAGAAGAACTGAGGTGTAGGCCAGAAGTCGGGGGAGGGGGCGAGGAGTCACCAGAAACAGTGTGGGGAGCCAAACAGGCAGATCTACTGAAATACACTGCTGAGGGGTGCAGCAGGTGAGATAGAAGAGGTCTGCTGCACTGTATGTGGGTCAGCTCCCTGGCCAGGGATCGACTCAGGCCGTTGTGGTGATAGCGCTGAGACTTACTCCCTAGGCCACCAAGGGAGGGCCTTTTTAAATTTTTTATTTATCTTTTTACTATGGTTTTGATTTGATTTAATTAGTGACATTAAGTATCTTTTCCTATATCTGTTGGCCATTCATGTGTCTTTTGTGGAGAAGTGTCTATTTGGGTCCTTTAACCATTTTTAACCAGGTTATTTGTTTCCATGCTATTGAGTTATTTGAGTTCCTTATGTATTGTGGATATCAATCCCTTATCAGATGTATGGTTTGCAAATATTTTTTCCCATTCCATAGGCTGATCTTCACTCTGTTGTTTCCTTTGCTTTGTAGAAGTTTTTTCTTTAAGTATAACACTATTTTTGTCTACTTTGGCTTTTGTTTCCTGTGCTTTTCGGGTTATCCAAAAATAATTGTTGCCCAAACCAACATTAAAAGCTTTTCTCCTACATTTTCTTCTAACAGTTTTATGGTTTCAATTTTTGCATTTAGATTCTAATACTTTAATATATTTTGAGGTCTTTTTTGTATGTGGAATGGTTTAATAGACCAGTTTCATTCTTCTGCATGTGAAAAAAAACTGTCTTCCTGATCATTTATTTATTGCAGGCTACCTTTTGCTCTTGATGGCTTTGTCAAAGAACAATTGATCATAAACATGGATTTACTTCTGGGCTTTTAGTTCTTCTGTATTAGTCTACATGTCTGTTTTCGTGCCAATACCATATACCAGACTGTTTTAGTATTATTATCACTATGTAATATAGTTTATAATCAGGAAGTGTGATGCCTCTGGCTTTTTCTTGAGATTACTTAGGCTATTTCTAATCTTCTGTGAGTCCATGTGAATTTAAGAATTTTTTCTCTTTCTGTGAAAAATGTCACTGGAATTTGATAGGCGTTGCCTTGAATCTATAAATAGTTTTGGGTAGTAGGGATATTTAGCAATATTAATTCTTCCAACCCATGAACACTGGGTATCTTTCCATTTACTTCATTCTTTTGTTAATGTTTTGTGATTTTTCAATGTGCAGATTTTTCACCTCCTTGGTTAAATTTATTCTTAAGTATTTTTTTGTGTGATGCTTTGTGAATGGGATTATTTTCTTAATTTTTTTTTTCTGGTAGTCTGTTATCAGTATATAGAAACTCAACAGGTTTTTGTGTATTGATTTTGCATCCTGCAAATTTACTGAATCTGTTTATTACTTTCTAATAGTTTCTTGGTGGAGTCTAAGTTTTTCTACATAATATTATGTCATCTGCAAACAAGGACAATTTTACTTATTCTTTTTCAATTTGGATACCTTAAATTTCTATACTATTTTGAATAAAAGTAGCAAGAGTGAGTATTTTTGTCTTGTTCCTGATCTTAGAGGAAAAAGTCAGTTTTTCACTTTTGAGCATGATATCAGCTGGGGACTTGTCATATCAGGTATCAACATAATGAAGTATACTCCTTCCAGACATAAATTGTAGAGTTTTATTATTATTATTATTATTTTAATCATGAACAGGTGTTAAATTTTGTTAAATGCTTATCAACCCTCTCTTCCTGATTTATTGTAGTTCATTATCCTTTCATCATCTAATGTACTGTTATTAATTCTTTATTTTGCTTATATTGTCTCCCCCACTGAAGTGTAAATTCCCATGGGAAGGCCTTTCTGTGTGCTCTGTTCCCTGCTAGTCCCAGTTCCTGGAATACTGCCTGGTACAAAGTAGCTGTTCAATAAACACTTTATGAATGGGAGAATGAAACCGTTGAGTGAAGTTAACATTCATTTTTCCCTTTACCATCTCTCGGAGCCCTGATGATAAGAATGTGTCAAGACTCAGAGGAGGTGTGGCGAGTTGCAACACCCCATGGACAATTGCTAACATAGCACAGTGGATCATGAGACATTTGATTTTCTCTATCATTTTTCCACTGAGGAAGCTGGAACCCAGGGGGAGAAGTGACTTGCCCAGGGTTCCACAGTTCATTCTTTGGACTGGAACCTCAAACTACTGGCATTCGGACTGCTGCTCTTTCAGTTTCACTCTTGCTGAGACATTATTAAATTCATTTCTCTGTCAGATAATTGCTAATGTTTTAAATGATGATCTTGGTCCAAAAATCTTTTATCATGTGGAAGCATGAAACTTGATAGAATAGTTCCTAATTATTATATAAGGAAGCTCATAAGATACTTAAATGGACATATAGATCAAATCTCAGTATTGTAAAAACTGCTGTTAGTCATCTAAATTCCTTCCCCATAATGGAATTTAATTATGATTACACTCACTTGAAGCTGTATTTTCAGGAGTTTAAAAACATATCAGGCATCTGACCTTGATGATGAATTTGAAAATAAGGGAAAATGTAATGAATACAGCAAGGAAAAGAAGATCTTTTCCTCCCTCCATCCCCCTCCCCCTCCCCCCCCTCTGTTTCTCTGTGTCTATCTGTCTCTCTCCCCTCTCTCTCTCCTCTCTCTCTCTCTCTCTCTCTCTCTCTCTCTCTCTCTCTCTCTCCTCTCATGCACACACTCACTCACTCATGCAATTATTTTACTCTTTTTGCCTATAGATTCTGGAACTCTTATGGCTCCTTTCTTAGGTGGTGAGAGCCCTTGGGAAGGATGGGGTCAGGCAGTGTGGGGAAAGAGAGCATCAGACTTGGGTCTTTACCACTGGCCACCTGTGAGCATCCACAGCAGTCATTTCCTTGGGTTTAAATGGTCACTGGGAAAAAGTTATCTTACTGCTGTGGGTGGTCAATGAGGAATTCTGTGGCCCCTTGCTGCAGTGGTCTGTTTAGGTACTAAGCCAGATCTGAAGGACTGTAACTCTCAAACTTTAGAGGACACAGAGTCACCTGGAGAGCTTGGCAAAGTTTGGAATCTAGGCCACGTTCCCAGAGATTTCTATTCAGGAGCTCTGGAATGGGAGTCCAGAAACAGCTCTCTCAGCATCTACTCTTAGTCTGATGCAGCTAGACTGAAGATCATTTAGAAAGCATTATTCCAAAGTTGCAGGATTTCTGTCCAGCTTTGGCAAATTGATCAAAAAAGACATTTGCCTTTTGAAGCTCAGGCTGCCGTGTTGCAACTTGGTTAAGAATACCATTACAAAAGGAAGGATAAAACCAGGGAAAATGAAAAAAGAAAAAGAAAAAAAAAGGCTCATGCAAAAAAGAGGTCAGTGATCTTCAGCCCCCATAGTTAAGCAATGTCCTTGGGTTTACTGGGTGCCCTTGTTAGGTCCAGCTGGAAATAGAGGAAAGAGAAAAGGAGAATGGGTTTGGTGCAGCCCAATCATACTGATGCAACTATGTTGAAGGTTCACAACCCCCTAATAGTTTTGTATAATTTATCAGCCCATTTTCCAAAGGAGGAAAATAATCCAAGTGACTCACAGCCGCTAAATAACACAGTTAGATTCGATCCAGACCTTTCAGACTTCAAGGGCTTTATGCTGTTTGTAGTATATTGCATTGCCTCTATGCTAAGGCCTGCCCATGAACACTTATATGGGTGCTCTGCAGGTGTATGGTAGATGGAGTGGACATAAAAACAGAAGAAATTGACCAAAAGAAGAGAAATAATGGAGAGAGAGAAGTAGAAAATGCAGATAAAGAAAAAAATTAAGGCATGTCCATGGTGAAGGATATCACATGATTATTAATATTTAACATGAACACTACTTAAAACAGGGATTAAAAGCACATCAAAAAACTGAGAAGGAGATGACAGTGAATTTGAGGCTTGAAGTTCTCTTTAGAGTACTCCCAATTTCTCTGATTCAGGTAGTAAAATTCTAAGGTCAAGAGTGGATTATATCAACTGATGTCAAGTATAAATGACTAAATACAGTTCAAAACACAGACTACTAGGGATGTTTGTATTTTATTGGGAAAGGAAATACTATGCCAAAGGAATGCATGTCTGATTGTGGAATTTTAGACCACAATGGACAATTAGGAATGGGTACAGTGGCCTCCCCATTGCACCCCCCAAAATAAATAAATGCCATTTTATGAGTTTCCTACTCTGCTTCTGCCTAATGCAGAGGTGATTGGGGCATTAGTCAAGCACAGGTTAGTGCTTTTCAGAAGAGAAGTTGATTTGTGGGTTACATCCCTTACCCTAGACATTTCCAGGTTGAAAGAAGGCTGACCTTAGGCCATTGTCTTCTGATTAATGACCCCTTTCTTTCCCCAGCTCCATTCCTGCTCTCCCACAGCAGGCAGGGTCCTGCTTCCTGCCCAGAGTTGCCCCAGGGCTGGCCATGGAGTGAACACCACACCTCTCTCAGCCACCTGCAAGTCTTTTATGTAGCCTGGCCACCAGGCAGTCCTGCATTATTAGGGCAGCTGTCCCTGACATGTACAAGCTTCTTTAATTTAGTTGAACAATCTCTGCAAACCCTTTGAGGTCTGGGGTCAGTGACTCCAGCAAATGATGCCCATGCTCCTTGAAGGGGTGCCTTTAGGAGCAAGGCTTTACCCCCTGACATCTGATAGGGGAAATTTGCCAACCAACTGCCCAAAGATCAATCCAGGATGCTTCCCATCTTTTGCTGCTTCTTCTGAATGCCACTATGGGGTGGGAGTCTTTTTCCCCACTATTTCCACATATTCACTGACAAATAGTCATGGAACACCTAGTGTTTGCCAGTTGCTGCTGTTAGTACTGTGAGTCCTCGAGTTGCCCGCAGGCTAGTGTGGGAAGAGAGAAGAAGGAATAAGCAATAGATGGATGAATGAATCCTTGTGCTCTGCATGCTGAGCATGGAGACGGAGCAGGGGCAGGATGCTGTGGGGACCCATGGGGCCAGGACCTACCTTATCCAGACTAGCACTTGAGAGACAATGACCTGGAGAAAGTGTCAAAAATGCTGACTCCTATAAAACTACCAGGCAAAAGATAGATATGGGGATAAGAGTTTTCCAGATACAGGCACACCAGTATGAGAAAAGGCCTAGAGGCCAGAGAAAAGTTGCATGATGGAATAATCTATTGTGGTTCAACAGCAAAATGGAGAGGCTGTATGTTGGAATGGGATGCATGAGTGAGACAAGGTGGGAGAAGTAAGCAGGGTCAAACTACAAAATAGCTTGGTTTAAGTGTTGATGACAACCTCGAGGGAAAGCTACATTCAGTTCAGGACTCATTCAATTCTTTGTCCCTTATGCCATCACTGAGTGTGTTGAGGATGCCTCCATGGACACTCCCACCACCAGGTCCATCACACACATGGGAGCTATTACTGATTTGGGGAATCTCTGATTTGGGGTGCCTCCCATCTATGGCCTGACGCCATTCGCTAATGAGCCTCAGGTAGGTGTCTATTTTACTCCTATTTTATAGATTTCCAACTGAGAATCAGCAAGTTTAATAGACTTGAAGCAAACCACAGAGGTAGTAAGTGGTAAAGACAGGACATAAACACAGGATAATTGTGAGTAATATAATAGATGAATCATAAAAGGTGATCTAGAGGTAGAGATACTGTGAAGTTAATGAAACTTAATTTTAGGACCCTTGGAGAGGTCCAGCAATGTGTTTATGTTGTCAAGAATTTATGTAAAATCTGCATAATGAAGATATTTTAATGGCAACCAGTTACGGCCTTGACCGCCACTCTGCCCGTCTCTCCATATACTTCCCCTGCATTTAAGTAGAGGCGCAAGACCTGTGAACAATTCTGAGATTTGACTAAGGGCAGCTGAGTTGGAATTATAGTTATTTGGGGGATTAATGCCTTTTTTTTTTTTACTGTCATTTTTGTGTACAGTTAATGTATTGCTAGTCAAGTTGGGACAAAAAAGGCTTGAGGATTTTAGAATTATTACTCCCACCACTTCACCATCTCTAGTCATTTTGAAACAAAGATGTGGGGCCAAAAAGTCACGTTGTATCTGATAGCAGAAGTTTGTAGATCACGGGGGAGAGAGAAGACCCAAGCTACCTGAGGCCAGAAGCTTTCTAAACATCAATTTTTAAGTGGAGCATTTGGCTTTTGTCAATGATGAATCAAAATGGAACATTTCTCTGGTCAAGAAACTACTTGATAATGGGATGTATATAATTAAGAGCATACTCACACTCACATACGTGCACTGTGGAATGTGTGGTCATTAGTTGTGTGGGTGTGTGTGTAATGGGGATTACCTGAGCTAGAATTGACCAGAATTCCTGATTCCTGTGGGGACAACACTGTAATTGCACCACAAAATTTAAAACTGTGTGTTTTCATGTTTCGTGTAGGCCAACAATCAAACTTTAATCAACTTCTAAAAAAAAGACAAACTATTTTTGTTGATAGAAAATATTACAAAAGAATGCATGCATATAAAATAGCATATATGTGTGCCTACAAAATATGTGGGTACACAAATTAATAGACAGGTAACATATAGGGAAATTATAAAAACATTAATAAAAATTTATTTTTCCTGGATTTTGTAATGTTTGTTGCCACTGCCTGCTTTTTTTTTTTTTTAAGATTTATTTATTTATGCATACAAGCTGGGGTGTAGGCCAGAGGTGTGAGGATGAGGAAAGGCCAGGGTGAGAGGATTCACCAGAGACAGAGCGGGGAGCACAACAGGCAGATCCACCGAAATATGCTGCTGAGGGGAGCAGCGGGCGAGGCAGGAGAGGTCTGCAGCACCATGTGGGAATCTCCCCGGCTGGGTGTCGAACTTGCATCGCGGCTGCTGACAGCTCCACAGCACAGCGCTTAACCGCTGCGCCACCAGGGAGGCCCACCACTGCCTGCTTTTACAATTTTATAATTCATTATTTGTTTTTCCATTCTAAATATATAGTTATTTTCCTATTAAATTTCAATTATAATTTTGTGTATTTTCTTTTTAAAATGCCTCCCCTTTTCCTAAACTGTATAAATTCACTCCCAGTCAGACTGATCTGCTTTGACCACACATATTGTGAAAACACTGAACTATTATGGTCTCGGGGAGTGGAAGAAGGTTTGGCTGAGGAGGTGCTGTTCCAGCTGGCTTTGATGAAGGATGGAATCTTCTGTTAAGTATCCTAGTCAGTTATGTGCCAGTGAGTTTTCATCATGAAAACATTGTATAAATCCTAAGTGCACCCTCTACTGAGAAGGGCATTCTAAACAGCTGTAACAAACTTAGAAAACCAAAAGAAGACACTGGGATCCCATGTGTGATACAAAGACTAAGGTCTTTCCAGAAAAGAGAATTGAAGCCAAATGCCTGTAAACATTTTCAGTAGGAGTTTCAGTTTTGACTAAATGCGAAATGAGGTCCAAGATGCATAAGAATCCAAAGCCAAAGCCAAACTACCTCAGCGTTTACCTTTCTGATTACAGGTTCTCCGGAGCCCAACTCAAAACCCCTGTTTTGTAGTCATCTCAGCTGGAACAGAGTATATGCTCAATAATTACTTGTTATAATTACTTAATATCTCTGCAACTCCATTTTCCCACTCCTAATGGATTTAGTAAGATGACTGTGAGAATAAACTGCATAGGGGAATGCAGTGGGGAAAGCCTTCGCACTAGCTGGAAGAAACCAGACAGTGCATAATGTGCCTTCCTTCCCACCTTCTCTTTTCCAGCACAAGGGATGTATCCACTACCTCTTGAAGCTTTTAGCTGGCCTCATTTGTCTTCCTGAAATGTACAGACAGAGTTAGTTAGGGAACTTGTCTGCCTACCCAGCATGACCAGGGGGTGACACAAAATATCTGTCACCCCCAATTATGTCCTTCATTGGCCTTTCTCTTTAGCTTAAAATTCCACCACACAAAACATTTATTCAACAAATATTAATTGAGGTCCTTTGCATTCTCACAGCTACTCAGGAGGTAGGTACTTCTGCTATTGTCTTTTTACTGATAAGGATCCTGTGGTTGAAAGAGGTCACGTTGCTTGTCTCAAATCACACAGCTGGTGAGTGTGGAGCCGGCACTGAAACAGGGCTGTTCGTTTTCTAGGGTGCCTCACTAAGGTACTGAGCGGCCTTCTGCTCACTCCAAGTTAGCCTGGGTGCCCTAGAGGGTGGGGTGTGCATCTTCAAGCCTTCCCCATCAGGCCTGACCTGAGGGGGTGCACAGTCCACTTGCATGTCTCAAAACTCAATTCTCCTGCACTGGAAATCTCAAGACTCAATTCTGCAGAATTGAGGCCACCAAGACAGAAGACTGGGTGAGGAGAAATGGGGGAGCGGGCCCAACAGATTATGGTGTAGGATTATGGACTCTTATGTGGTAGGTGTGGTGTGGAACGCCCATCTGAAGAGGTGTGAGCTTATACCTCTGGATCATATACAATGTTGTAAACCAATGTTACTGCAGTTAAAAAAATGCATTTTTTTTAAAAAAGACTAAATCTCTTGCAGTTACATGACAGTTTTCTTCCCAGGCTTGGCCTTACTCATAAGACATGGAGGAGGTTTAATGTAATTAAAAGGGTTATGATAGTCAAATTTCTGACTTTTAATACCCTTTTAGATTTATTTGCTGTTATTTCTCCTGATTTGTGCCAAATTCTGCATGTTTAATACCTTACGATGTGTATCAGCTGTGTGACAGCGCTCTTGAGACCTGCCCTAATAATTCTGAATGGGGAAGTAGCTCCTTTTGACCACTAAAGCTACTGCTCGTCCCTGTACTCACTGTTTGCAATCATCATAGTAACTGCCAAGAAGGCACTATTATCTCCATTTTGCCCGTGAGGAAACTGAAACTCAGAGCTCGTTTGTGGTAGGCTACAAATATGTGCCCAAGATTATACAGTTTCAAACGTGCAATCTCTCCTGTAGAACACCACCGCTCTCCATGAAGCCCAGTCTTAGGGTCTAACCTGGTCCATCAAGCTTCCAGTCAGGTTTTATGGTTAGGCCACAAGATTTGCTCTGCATCATGCATTATGGACATTCAGGATTCTGGTGGGCGCCAAAGGTAGAGACAAAGGAAGCCGCACCACCCCATCCATCCAATGTCACCTCCAGGGCCGCTTCACCTCCTGCAGAAGCCCATACAGAGTGTTGGCACTGGAAGTCAGGAAAGAAAATGCTCGGCTGACTGCAATGTTAATAAGGAATCAGCCTAAATACGATTTGTCCCTGACAAAGGCCACTCTGTCCTCAGTCGGCAGCGTGGGGTCCTGTTTCAGCCCCAGGTCTGGCCACCCTGGCTCGGCCACTGTCTTAGCGCAGGGAGCAGGCCGGGCCCGCCTGATAACATCACCAGGGTATAGAGGCGCTTTGTCCGCATTCAGGGCTCTGGTTACCTGGGGCAGGCAGGATGCAGGTTCCTGTGCCGGAGGCCAGGAGGGAGGCAATGACTAAGTGAAAACAAGCATGAAAGGGGAGTGTTTTGGAAACCCCAAAGGAAGCTTTCTTCCCCTGTTATCCCCAAGGTGCTTCCCAAGGAGGCTGCTGGATCTCTACCATCCAATTCTGCAAAGAAAGAGAATTCGAGCAAGATGTTTCCATCGCCAGTTGCCTTGGGTTGTGCATGTGTTCTTACCCACAGTTGGAAGGGCGCCCGTTTGCTAGTCCAGACGCTTCTCCCCAGTCCCTGGAGCCTTCTTGGTGTGACAAATCACAGGCAAACTGTCTTCCAAACCAGGCTTAGGTTGCCTGGGACTTCTTCATCTGAAGCCAAAAACTCTGTGTTTGCCTTCAAGCGCAAGTCAGATGGTACTGAAGCTTTCAGTTCAGAGAAATGCAGCCTGAGAAAGCTTTTCATAAATATTTTCACTCAGCCCAGAGCCGACTCCAAAGAGACTGCGTTGGATCAGTTGCACGTCTGGGGAGAGCTGTATCCCTTCTGGGAATGAGTTGAACCTTCGAAGCCTGGGCCTGAGAGCTTCGGGGACACACAACTGCAGGACCAGCAGGGGCAGGCTCTGAGCTTGGTTGTCGTGGCCCCTCACATGCCATGTGGGTGTCCCTGCCCACTCCCGCTTGGCACCAGTACCTGGGGTGCCACGTCCTCCTGTTCCCCGTAGGGTCCTGGTGAGACCTGGCTGCCACATTCTGTGTATCTTTTGTTTTCTGAGTCTGATCTTCATCCCCCCCTTTACTCTGTGTCCCTCTGCTCCCTTTCTTCTCCCCAGGAAACATGTAGGTGTCCCAAGTCCCAGAGCTCCTAGGTGCAGGCTGGCAGCAGACTCTAATATAATAAACATTCTCTACAGTGTGAGTTAAGTCTCCAGAGACTGCAGGAACAAGGGACTATACACTCAGTCAGTTGAAACAAAAATGTATTCTCTCATAATACTGGAGGGCAGAAGTCCCAAAGTAGGGTGCTGGTGGGGGGCTGACATTCTGAAGGTTCTGGAGTAGGCTCTTTCCTGCCTCTTCCAGCTTCTGGCTCCTGGAGAGCCTTGGTTTGTGGCCACATCACCGGTCACTCCATCTCTGCTTCTGTTTTCACGGGGCTCCTCCTCCCCTTGTGCTTTCTTCTCTCTGTCTCTTACAAGGACACTATTTCCATTCACATGTTCTGGGCTTAGGACATAGACATACGCTTGGGGGGCTCATGATTCAACCCCTAACACTCCAATGTGTTATCAGCACTATGCTGTGCTTGCATTTAAAAAATTAGAACTTCACTGTTTTAATTTGAAAGGACACAAAGGGGAATTTGGGACATCCGGGTAGGCAGGCATGCAGGGCGTTTTAGAGCAGGACTTTTAGCAAGTTTCATTTCTTACAATCACACCAGTGCTACTCTGGGAGCTATACTTCAGTGCTGCCTGAGTGTGACCCATTCTGAAACTGAAGGGGATAACTGGTGGGAAATTAATCTGCTTTATTCTGGTGGGAAGGTTGTCACCCTTTGCAAAGCCTGATGGGTGAAGCTGTTCCCAGACTCATTTGCAGCTGTGGCCCTTGGAAAACCTTTGTTTTTAGATGATAGGTAGGCCCTGTAGGTCCTGAAAGGAGCAAGGAAGAGAGGAGGGGTCCCTTCTAATTTCCAATGCTTGATCTTTCCATGACAGAGCTGGCCAGGCCTTCATACTTCTCGAGTTTCTAAAGGAAGCAAACTTTGGGAAGCCTCTTAAAAATATGCTTGGAGTGGAATTCACAAAGTCAGGGATCCTGCACATTCTTCCTTGCTTCCTGGGATGTTCCCTCTCTAACCAAATATCCACATGGCTCCAGAGTGGCCTTGTATGGAGATTTGGTTCCCTCACTGTTCTCATCCTCTTTTCTGACTCATTTTCTTCCTTGCAGCACTCACTAGCTGTGAGAGATTTTTCTACAGCTATTGGCCCTTGGTCAATAGTTTTGAGCAGCTGGACAGAGGGGTTCCTGAAACCATGTAGGGACCCAGCCAGCTACCTTTCGGTGTCCCGGCAAAGTGTGGCTGTCATCCTTGTTTGATGGTAGAGCAGGTAAGACCTGGAGGTATGGAATAATTGTTAAAGGTCATAAAACTTGAGGAGATGAGGACAGAGGGAGTGACTCTTGTGATTTCTAGCTCATGGACCTTCATTTCTTCTCCTACTCCCTGGCTGGCCCTACCCTCATGCCCACGGTGTCTTCCCAGGGGAGACAAGCTGGAAAGGGGCAGCGACAATGCATTCCCTCGTCCATCACCACAGCTGCCCGTGAACAGATGCTTTTTAAAAATTTTCTTCATAATTTAAGAAACACTCTTTAGGGGCCTCCCTGGTGGCGCAGCGGTTAAGCGCTGCGCTGTGGAGCTGTCAGCAGCGGCGACGTGAGTTCGATGCCCGGCCAGGGAGAATCCCACATGGTGCGACAGACCTCTCCTGCCTCGCCCCTGCTCCCCTCAGCAGTGTATTTCTGATCTGCCTGTTCTGCTCCCCGCTCTGTCTCTGGTGAACCCTCTCGCCGCCCCACGCCTCTGGCCTGTACCCCAGCTTGTATGTATAAATAAAAAACAAATCTTTTTTTTTTTTTTAAAAAAGAAACACTCATTATAAGAAACAGCTCCTTAGTTGGGTTTCAGACATTTAAAAAAAATCAAGAGTGGTTTATGGAAGTGATGAAAGACTTGAATGAGTGCCCTTAACAAAACCCCAAAGGACTGATTCTCTTTACATGAGGGAAGGCAAGCTAAGGGGATGGGGCACACTGGCATGTGGAGAAATATGTAAATATGTGACAGGCCCGAATTACAGGGGAGGTGGCCGTGGCCCTGGCTGGCCCTCAGGTCTAGTTTCAGCCATAAAACATTAGTAATACCCATCAATAACTTCTCTGGATCTTGATTTCCCTGTGCTTAGGGATTCTTAGTACGTGTGCAATTCTTTTTGGGATTCTAGACATCCCCTTCATCAAGCTAAAAAAAAAGGGGGGGGATGGGGGGGGGAGAAATGCTCTAATATTTGTTGATTTTTTTTTTTTTTGCAATTAACAAATCATGCCATGCTCAGTGTTTGCCCAGATCTGGGTTCAAGTGCCAACAAAGTTTCAGGGGCACAGGCTCTCCTTGCAGGCGGATTCAAGGGGAAGTCTTGGATTTATTAACTCTTATTAAGGACAAGAACCTAACTCCTCTTAGACTGACTTTCCGTATCTGAAAAACAGGAATAATAATGCCTTCCTGGGCCTCCCTGGTGGTGCAATGGATTAAGCGCAGTGCTTTTGAGCTGTCGGCAGGTGCGGTGCGAGTTCGATGCCCAGCCAGGGAGATTCCCACATGGTGCAGCAGACCTCTCCTACCTCACCCACTGTTCCCCTCAGCAGTGTATTTCCTTCCATCTTCCTGTTCTGCTCCCCACTCTGTCTCTGGTGAACATTTTCACCGCCCCACACCTGTGGCCTGCACCCTAGCTTGTACGAAAAAAATCAATAAATCTTTAAAAAAAATAATGCCTTCCTCCCTAGCTTATTGGGAATACTAAATGAGATAAGTAATAATAGCGCTATTATTATGAGCTGAGTGCGTGGCATGATTTTCTCACTTAATCTTGTGAGTCATGAATTTTATGTAGGAGGAAAGCACTTAAGTTGGAATAGCTGGTAGAACCAGAAGGCAGGTCTAGCTCACCTGTCTGGATTCGAACCCCAACTCCATGACCATTATGATACAGCACCCCTACTAACCTCCTTGCCGTGAAGAACTGGTCACAAATATTCATGTTTGAGTGTTAAGAGTTAGAGGGGAGGAGGGAGAAAGGGAAAAGGCACTGAAAGGGAGGAACCCTCTTTCCCTCCTCATCATGTGAGCGTTGGTTCTAAGAAGCTCAAGGGCAAAGCTACGTAAAGGAGGAAAGGGGACCAACTGTATTGATGCTGTTGAGTAATATGAAGACTGGGAAGTGGGTACATGGGCACAATTTGAATGGATGCAGGGGGTCAAGGAACTTCCAGCACTTTGATTCTTCTTTTGCTTAATGAATTATCACTCACTCCTATCATTATTAATTTTAATATTGATCTTGTCCAGATTTGGCCACTTCCAGCTGGCCCTTGTGTCCTTTTTACCAGTCCTGACCATTCTTGGAACACTTCCTTTTTTTTAATATTTATTTATGCATACAAGCTGGGGTGTAGGCCAGAAGTGTGGGGGTGGTGAGAGGATTCACCAGAGATAGAGTGGGGAGCAGAACAGGCAGATTGACTGAAATGCACTCTGAGGGGAGCAGCAGGCAAGGCAGGAGAGGTCTGCTGCACCATGTGGGAATCTCCCTGGCTGGGTATCGAACTCGTGCTGCAGTGACTCTGCATAGCCTCACAGTGGTGCGTTTAACCCATTGCACCACCAGGGAGGCCCTGGAACGCTTATTTCTGATGGATATTACAAATCTATCATTATCTTAAGTACTACACTTAATATTCTCAGACAGATCTCTGTATGTTAAGTTACTTTTTAACTCACTCTTATTTCAAAATATATTTACTGTTTTTCTTTTAATCTCCCATGCATATTTTTATTAGCATTATCTACTTCATTCTCTTATAATGAGGATCTGTGTTGTCTTTTCTCAAAATAGAATTTGTCTTATTGTTTACCTCTGATTATCAAGCTTACTTAAAATGTGTCAAACAAAACAGGAAAACAAAATTTAAAAACCTACCACTAATAATTTTGGGTGAAATACCCACCCAGACATTTGTTTCTCTTTGTATAACATACAAGTATGCTTTGTGTGATGTGTACATCCATAACTTTGCCTAAATGAGGTCATAATCATAGCGAACAGATGTTCTATAATCTTCTCCCACTCAATAGCATAGAACATGCATTTTAATGTGCCTATAACAGAAGAAAACTAACTTTACAAGCAGAAAGATAATGATAATAGTTTCCCCACACGATGCCACATTTTCCCATCTCAGTTACACGATAAATCTTTGTTGAGCACATACTTTGTGCCAGCCCCTCTGACACCTCTGATTTTATGTTGATGTGGTGTTTGGATCATCACTGTTGTTCTTCACTGAAGTTGGGCTCTCCTGTCCTTGCACACACAGAGCAGGATTGGGTGTGGTCACACGACTCACTTTGGCTAATAAAACGCAATCATGTGTCATTTCCAGGCTGAGTCTACGGACCGGACACCTTCTTTTTTCCCTGCCTCGGTATTCTATTTTTTAAAAAAAGATTTATTTATTTTTGCATACAAGCTGGGGCATAGGCCAGAGGTGTGGGGTGGTGAGAGGATTCACCAGAATAGAGTGGGGAGCAGAACAGGCAGATCGACTGAAGTACATTGCTGAGGGGAGCAGCGGGCGAGACAGGAGAGGTCTGGTACACCATCTGGGAAGCTCCCTGGCCGGGTATCGAACTCATGTTGCAGTGGCTCTGGATAGCTTCATAGTGCTGCGCTTAATCTGTTGTGCCACCAGGGCACGTGTTGATGTAGAACTTGTGTCAGCCTGGCAAATGAACCAAGCCCTCTGCCAAGTCTGTTGAGTGGAGAGTAGACTTTGTAACTTATGTCAGTGGGATTCTATTGTTGATTAGCTTTGGTATATCCCTCCATTATACCGACTGCTAGTGTTAAATGAGCTATTTTTTAAATCGTGCTTAACCGCGTGAGAGATAGCATCGGTGCCTTGTCAAATATCAGCTACATCATATTTACAGTTTGTCACGGATCTACCAGACTAATGATCTAACGGTGTGAATGACCAGTTACTCTAAACCAGACCCCATGGGGGAGAAGGCTGCAGATTAGTGAGTTTGTCAGAGCAGGGTATGAGAATATCGTCAGAATCAGCAGGTGTTCTTAGCTTAAAATGCCAGTTTCTGGGCCCCACAAGAGAGCCCATGAACCTGGGGTGTGCCTTTCCGGTAAACACTCCAGGTGACTCTTACATAAACTGAAGCCACTGGGGGCAGCAGTGGGTAAGGTGACAAATGCTGACTCAGAATTGTACTACTATAAAAATGTTCACACTCAGTGCTGACTGTTTCCTACATCTCACAATATGCTGGATTCCAGAAATAAAGACAGATAAATGTCCTGCTGTCAAGAAACTGAGACACTCTAGTTATGGGAGACATTTGTTTAGATGAATAATTTGAACCAAGTGTTGAGACTGAAGTTGATGCAGATGCAGCACAGCCCCAAGTAGAGTGGCCGCTCGGTCAGAAAAAGGCACTGAGGTTATTTAATTTGAGGTGAACAGCATGGTTTGTGGTTGTCTTAGGAAACAGTCGTCACCAAAGTTTGATGATTGTAGGTGCATCACGTAGGAGGCAGATGCCGTAGTTTTTTGGTAAAACAACTTTCTCCAACAAGTGGGTTTTGGAAGTCAGTAGCAGTAAAAAGAAACTGATATGTGCAATGAGGAGGGAAGCCCTGGGTGGGTTCTGGAAAGAAAGAAACATGATTAAGGAGAGGCTGGGCAGCACATTTTTGTCTGTAAAATCAAAGCTATCATCTTCAAAGATTTATCCTTGGGGATGGCAAGGAACAGGAACTTGGCTGTTTGGGTCACTTTGGTAGCATTGAAGAGAAGAGCTAGATCAGGTAATGGTTGGATTTGGATTTCCACAGCTTCACTTTTTGTGTTCTTTCCTCCTCCCTCCCTCCTGTCTATTCCCCCACCCCCATATAGTCTTGGTGTTCTCTAGAGGAAATGTATATTTGTGTTCTGCTAATGTTTTATAGAGATGCTTCCAGCTAAATCCTGTTAGCTCCTAGATCCAGGTTAGACTAGAAATAAGTGCCACTGATTGACCTATGAAGAGACCTGGGCCTGAGGATTCCACTGTCCATAACTCCAAACCTGTCCATGAACTCCCAAGGGGCCGTTTATGGTCCATGGGTTTCAGGCTTAGTGTTCTCTCAGCTGGGCATGGTGTAGCACCTCCCCTTGAAACTGGCTCGAAGGAAATCAGGAGATGTTTCCTCCTGAAGTATATGGCTGGTACTTAAGCATTTACCTTTGTCCTAAGGCTTTGTATCTGCCCATTTTAAGACTAGACAGGGTCACATGTTCTCTGGTGAAATGTCACAGTCCAGGGACAGACAATGGATCTAAGCATGTGGTTCTGGGCTTCCTGAGCTTCTCCAAGGTAAACCCATTCAGGACAGAGTGATTGGAAAGTTGAGGCCCTAAAGTCACATTAGCTGATGAAGTCTTGAGGGGACAGGAAGAGTTAGCCTGACCAGGAGGAGGTGATGGGCGTCAAGAGGAAGAAGCTATTGAAAGAATGGTTAACGGAAGAATAAATAAAGCTGTCCAGCAGAACATCTAATAAATAGTGGACATGTGATGAGTTCTAGTTTTTTGGGTCCCTTTGTGTAATGGATAATGCAGGAAAGTGGACATGGCTTAATGTAAGGATGGATTTTCTGATAATTACAGCTGTTTGAATATGAACTGTCTTAGAAGAATGCACCCAAAATATTCAATAGCCTTCATGTAGCATGGTCTAACTGCCAGATGTATCAAGAGTTGAGACTACAAGATAAATAATAGGTAGATCTCAAATCCTTAAAAAGTTCAGAAACCAGAGCCTCCCTGGTGACACAGGGGTTAAAGTCTCAGCACTATCAAGCTATCACCAGCCACTGAAGCATGAGTTCGATCCCTGGTGAGGGAGCTGACCCACATGGCGCAGCAGACCTTGCCTGTTTTGCCTGCTGCTCCCCTCCACAGTGTATTTCAGTAGATCTGCTTGTTCTGCTCCCCCTCTGTCTCTGTGAATCCTCTTATGCCCCGCACCTGTGGCCTACACCCCAGTTCTTGTATGCATAAATAAATAAAAATAAATCTTTTTTTTAAAAAAGCTCAGAAACCAATGGGAGAAACAAATGTAAATCTAAACAGGCAGATGCCAGTGCAGCTTGCTTTGACGGAGCAAGGGAACAGTGCTGAGGGGTCACCACCGAGAGTAACTGATCTGCCTGGGTGAGTTGGGAGAACTTGACTGAGAAGATGACATTTGATCGAAGTCTTGAAGGATGAGTAGGAGCTTACTACTCAGCAATGTGGAGTTCCTTATCACTGGAAGTGTTCAGACAGAGGCTGAATGGAAGCTGTCAAAGGTGTTGCAGAGGGATGGCTGGGGAGGTGGGAGACTGGCCGGGTGACCTCTAAGGCCTTTCCAAACCCAAGAATTTATAAAAGAGCCACAGTAGTGGCACATTATTGTATCAGCATATATGTTACCATCCATCATCACATTATCCCCGATTCTCTGCCTTATGGGGCTAGTGGGGAGCTGCTGTCAACCGAGGAGGGCTTATGCTGGGATCAGGAGGAGGAGAATTCATCTTTTTTTTCCTTAAGGGTACATATCTCTTTACTGAGAACATATCGCTCTACATGCTTCTCTTCTGAGTATACCAAACGGAAGGTAGGATGGATCTGAGAAACAAATACAGAGAGGTAGGGATGGATGAGAAAGCTTTGCTCTTCTGCACACTTGGCAGAGTTGGGGGTTCCCTTATGTCCAGGTAGATTCGTATTCCTCCCCATTGACGGGCCCCCCCTTTGCTTCAGCCCTGCTTGCCATCTGAGCTTTGCCTGGCACCCAGCACAACTGCGCCCTCCTGCCAGGGGAGCTATGGAGACAAAGGAGAATACCCAAGGAGAAAGTGTCCAGCTGCGCTAAGCCCTTGCAGCTGAGTTTCTGGGCTGGAGAATACTGGAATTGTTCACATTCTTGACTCTGCTCAGGTGAGTCCAGGTGCACTCAGGTGGAGCCACTGTCCTTTTTCTTCACCTGTGGGGCTGACAGGCCTCACTGACAGGCAGGCAGACAGACCCGCTATTGTCGCCCGCACAGGGTGGTATATCAAATACATCTTAAGAAGGGCTTGGGGCTTGAGGATCTGGGGGTCTCCTAGATTTATGGGGAAAGCTCAAAAGTATAACCTTCTTCTGGGGGTGGGGTAGGGGAAGGACATTTGGGCAACTGTGTCTAGCCACTTTTTGGTGACTTCTCGTGGTCAGTCAAATGTAGAAATAAGTCACTTTACTTGCAGTCTCTAAAATATAAACCTTGGCTTTCACACTCGTTAAACTCTGGAACTAGTTAACACATCAAGTTTCTTCTGGGATGTCTGTCAAGAAGGATTAGCAGCCAGTTGATGGATGTGGGTTCAGACTGCAGTGAACTTGTAATATCCACTCAGCTCAAGAGAGCTGGCTCTGTCCCCTGCTGACCCCTACAGGCTCTCAGAGTCAGCGGGAGTTGCAACCCGATCTGATGGGCTATATGGGATGCACAGATTGGGCCTTCTGTGCAAAGCAGTCATGAGCTCAACGTTAATGATCATGAGGAAATATACATGCATATGCTTCCTTTGCCCAGTGAGACACAAGAAAGAGAAACCAAAATCTAATGAGACTGGTTATTTATAGGGAATGGTAGAAATAGAGCACAATGAATTGGAGGGAGGTTGACATTTTTTTGAGAATATCTATTTGTGCAGTTAAAACTTATAAGATTCATGTTAATGTTTTACTACTCAAAAAAGTCCAGTAAGAGAGGGAGAGGACTTAAAATGGGATACAAATAGGAACCAATAGATCGATTTACATTTCATGTGAAAAAATATGATCACACTGAAGGAGGAAATAAGATGAATCCAAAGTAACTTTTGACCACTGTGATTTCACTCTATATCCTCCTTCTAAAGTAAAAAAGCAAATATCGAATTCTATTTAGGATGTTTGTTTTTCCTGATGACATGAATGAGCAATTCTGAAACAACTCCGGGGATGTTTTGGGATTAGATTGCATTCTTTCACTGAGTTTGATTTTTTTTTTTTTTTTTTTTAGATTTCTCATATAAGTAATACTCTGCAGTATTGTCTTCCTTGCCTAGCTTATTTTGCTTAGTGTGATGCCCCCAAATGTCTCTCCATGTTGTCACAAATGGCGAGATTTCCTTTTTCTCGTGGATAAGTAATTTTCCATTGCATGCATGGACCACATTTTCTGTACCATTCATCTGCATCTGGGCACTAAGTTTGTTTCCCTATCTTGGCAATCGTGAATAATGTTTCAGAGGATGTGGGAATGCCGAAATCTTTACATCCCGTTTTCACTTCTTTTGGCTACATACCTAGAAGTGGGATGGCTGCATCATATGGTAGCTCTATATTTACATTTTAAAGGAAGTTGCATATCTACAAATCTATCTACTCATCAACCAACAGTGGAGGAGCTTTTAAAGGGACAGAAGTTTATTGAAAGGGCTGGAAACAGTGATATCCCAGCAGCAATGAGCATACTGAGAGGCCCACACCTTGACTTCTAAAAATCATTCCCACTCAAAGGAAACAGGGACACTTAGAGAAATAGAGGGCACTGTAGTCACAGGATGGGACCAGCTTCTTATGCCAGAAAGTAAGTACGTCCTTAAAAAAAAAAGTGATGATAGCATGTTGAAATGAGCAGGGTCCAGTTTGAAGGGGCTCCTAATAGTCAGATATAGGGCCCCGAAGCATCAAAAATAACAAATGATAGTAATTAACCCTTTGCACTCCGAACCATTCTGGACATTGGCTACCAGCTACTCGACGCTACTTTGTGGCGGAAACGTGCATTTACAGACCCTCGTATTATTTAGTATAATTTTGGAACCAAGTAACGTATTATAATGATATTGGACTTATATGAATTGGGTGACATCAAGGAATGTATATTTGCAAAAAACCCAATATTTTATTGTTTATAATTTTGTACAGTATAAGTTTTGTAACACTCCTCAATATGCATTGCAGGCTGATTAGTGCACGTTCTCGTCCGACACAAAACCCGCTGACATTTCTTGTATATATCTTAGTAATTTTACGATATTTTGATTTAATTTCTTGTGCCATTTCAAGATAAAACTTCAGGGAAACATGCATGTCTCAAAAAGTTGCGTTGAAATAACTCAATTCCCCGTAATCACTAATAAGCTGCAATGTCCCCTGAGAGGGGACATCCGAGTGATAGGCTAGAATTCCGATGTCTTCTGAGAGGGGACAGCGGAGTGCAAAGGGTTAAACATACTGAATGAATTAAACATACTGAATGAAATAAGAACACTGGTGTTACTGATGTAACTAATAAACAGGTAAATAAATGAGAGAGAAAGGACCGTGCCACCTTTGAATAAGATCCCAGCTCTAAATAAATGTACAGGAACAGGTGGAGCTAATGAGTTACCACTTTGCAACCATAGAGTATAGTTTATTCAGCCAAGAATTGCTGACAGAGGCTAAAATTAGTGGGTATGTGTTTTATGAGGAATAGGATATATACATTCATTTGAACTATCTCCGTACAAATATTTTATTAATTCCAAAGGGGAAAAAAAGTACCGTCATATTGGAGAAACCCAGAGAAATTATCTCATCCATGTGACCAGAGTCAGTTTTATCAATATGGACACAGATAGTTTTGCTCTTGTAACTGAGAAGAATATAACTTGCCTCCTGTGGTCTTTCTTTCAAAATTGTATAACCTGAACTCAATTCTGAAGAAACACCCAACAAACTCCAAATGAGGAATGCTCATTTTGCAAAAACTGACCTATACTCAAAAATAGTAAAATCACAAAGGAAAATATGGGCTAAAGAGCTGTTGCAGATTAAGGGAGACTGAAAAATCAGGACAACAATTGCAATGCAGTGTCCTGGATTGAATCTTGGAGTAAGGGAGCAAAAAAAAAATAACTGCAAAGGCTGATATGGAGACAACTGACAAAATTGGAAGATGGATTGTGGCTGCATGTCAGTGTTATGTCAAAGTTAAATTTGTTGATTTAGGTCACCATATTGGGATGTTACTAGAGGATGTTTGGATTCTTGGGACATATATACTAAGGTGTTCAGGGATAAAGGAGCTTGATACCTTGATGTCTGCAATGAAAGAGCCAGAGTAAGCGAGAGGGAAAGGGAGGGAGACATGGGGAGAGAATAATACAAATGAGTGCAGATTGTTACCAAGTGATATGCCTGATGCATCCATGTGAGGACACGTGTGTTTCTTTGTACTGTCTCCTAACTTTTCTTTCATTTGTATATCACATAAAAAACATACAAGATAAAAGGAAACAATTTAATTGTGATGATGGTTATTCTAGACTCAACTCGCTCTGTTTGGGAGTGAATTCAATATCAGTGATATTAAAAGAACGTCCTCTTGGATACTGTTTAAGAGTAGGTGCGTGTTTCACATTCATTACCTGGATTCTGACAATCTTTGGCAGTGAGCGAAGCAAGCAATGTATCGCCCCAATTTTACAGGAAACCCTCAGTTAGATACTGTAGCCTGTTTTTCAATGCCACAGAAGGGGAAAAAAGCTAAGGCAGAACTTGGACTCAGGTGCTATTCCCACCTCAGAAAGGTCACAGCTTTGACCCCTGCCGCGTGCTGCTCCAGACCAGCAAGGCAGCAAGGGCGCGAATGGCTTGGTGCTGATGTGCGCATGCTCTGTGACCACTCGTGCTGATGGGATTCGACCCTGCCTTCCAGCACGTCCTTCCAGCAAAGTCCTATATGCCAAGGGCTATTTCATAGTTGTCCTGCAGCAGGTGGCCACCCCAGTGCTAGAGCCAGTCACTGCAGGCAACTTCAGGCATCTTCCCCTCACTCATGCCCGAAACTATGGGCTGTGATTGTTACATAAACAACTAGCAGTTGGACACATTCAGCATTTTAAGTTTATAGCCCCTTTCTTTCAACTCATTCAGTCCCAAGTATTACAATTCTACCACTCAGGAGGGATCATAGGCAAGAGGGGAGGTATTATGGGATGAACAGGAGATGAGGCTCATGCAAACAAAGGTCCATAATGGGCCTTGAGGTCTGATTTAAGGTGTGGGTCTTGAAAAATGTTTATATCACAATGACAGCTTTTTTCATATAAAAGAGTCAAGATGAGAATTTTGGGAGGTTTGCTCTCAACGGTAAACAGGGAGGAAGGAGTCCTGGATAAGAGTTTTTAAAACTGTAAGAAAAACTCAGATTTAACTGCAGGCCCCACGCAAGCCTGGCTTTCTCTGTGTGGGCTTTCATGTTCCTGCAATGGGCTTCTTCGTGTTTGGGATCCGTGGCCTCCTAGGATCTGTGCCCGCCATTGGGTCCTGGTCACACATTACCCTGTTGTAGTTGCCTGGGGCTGGCCCACAGCCACCACACACTCGTAAAGCTAGAAGGGAGGCTTTGACTCTGCTGACATGCTCTCCTGGCCACCTGGAGACCAGCCGCGAAGATCTGTTCTCACTCTTTTTCCTCCTCCACTTGTTTAATGCATTCTTAACCTTTGAGGATGTGACCAGAATGCAGATACACGTAGCATTTTGCCTATAATGACAATCACCTCTTTTCTTTTTCATCAAGAATTTACTGATTTTCCAATTTGTTTACAAAAATATATGTGTGTGGGACACAATGTCACACCTCAACACTTGCATTTGTTTCACTTGCTCTCCACCAAACACCAGCACCCCTACACTCTGGTGTTGGTAACTGACCCCTGCTGGTAACCAACATAGTTTTCAGAAATCAAAGAATTATTTTTGTTGTCTTTTGCCAGTTGGTTTTCTTTGGTTATATATTCCACAAATGAGAGAAGCCATTTTGTAATTGTCTTTCACTTTCTGACTTACATTACTGAATATAATCAATGCAAGGCCCATTCATGCTTTTCAAGTCACTATTTAATTCTTTTAATAGCTGTGTAATATTTCACTGAAATACAGCTCAGTGATATCTCCCTCCCTCCCTGCCTCTCTCCCTCCCCCCCTCCTCACCTCTAATCCTTCCTTCCTCTCTGTTAGGAGTTTTGCTGTGCTTTTTACCATCTTAGTAACTGAAGCACCAAGAACACACAAGCTTGGTTGCAGTCAGCACCTGAAGGACTGCGTGCCTGTGTCCACCCTTGAAGCAGCCAGCTGGCCTTTCTCTTCTGCCTGTCTCTGGCTAAGCCTAGTTTTGGCAGACACTGACTGAGTTCCATTCCCATCTCACAGGGCTTCTAGGAAGTATGAGAAATTACTTGCTTGCTTGGCAAAAGGAGGGCAGCAAGAAGGCAGGTGGAAGTTTGCTTCTACCTCCAGATTCTTTCTACTAGTCAATCCAGCCCCAAACCCCTGAATCCTTTTCCACTGTGATGTCAAAGTCAGGACGGATTGCTGAGTGACAGGAATCAATCTCATTTAGATACTGGGCAGATGTGCTTTTAAAAATGATACTGCTTCTAAATGCTTCCTGTCTCCTAGAGATGTTTGGAGATGGATTATACCACATCTGGGAGTGACCTTTGAGTTTCTTGGAAGAAATTATTAATCAACACTCTTTTGAAAATCTTTCCCAGAATTGCCAGTTGGCCACAGAATCGACTTTAGACCTACTGGTCTATGCCACTTCACATCTTAATCACCAGGTTGTCTCTTCCTACTGCTCCCTTCCTGAAGATGTGTGTAAGGATTCAGTACTTCTGACTCCAGACCCACAGCATTTTCCACTAAGAATGTCTGAACTACACTTCAGGGCCCAGTGCAAAACCAGCAATCAGAATGGGGTCCAGAGAAATGTGCCCCACAGTTCTGCCATGAGGAAGGTACATGGTGTGTGAGCAGGAGATTTATGTGTTCCAAACCTAAATCTGTGTGTGAGCATTTTCTAAAGTAAGTTCCTTGGCATTCTGGTGTCCCAGAAACCTGACATTGTTGTATGGGAGAGAAAAGTAGTCAACCATGCTTGGGGGAAAAAAACAGCCAGACACAAGCTGTTCAAGGTCAAGTCTTTGTAGGATATGCTGGCACATAATTGGCAATCAATAAAGAGGTATTGAATAAATTCAGATGAATGAAATCCTGAGTTAAAGTTAAGTGGAGTTCTTTGTAGTAGGGTGGGTCAGATTCCCCCAAAGTCGACCCTGCAGTGAAAGCTTCTAGGGAGTTTATGGAGGAAGTCTATGGAGGAATAAGGGCGGTATGGTGGGAAATAAGACATGAAAGGACAGGGAGTAATTTGCCATGCAGTCTCGGCTCATCTCAACTCCTGGGGTGTCAGTTACTTGGTAGATTCTGTCTTACCTCAAAGCCATAGGTGAGGGCTCCAAACTCCCACCCCGTTATAAACTGCCAGGGGGATGTGAACTCAGGCATTTTGGATTCTCGGGCTACCTGTCCACTAGTTCTCTGAAGAAAGTTGAAGGACACAGCAGCTGGGGATGAGCACAGAGATCTCTGGGGTCTGGGTTGACTACCCCCCTGTATGTTGCTCCTCAGAGTCTTTGTTAGACTGTTATAAATTGTGAATGGTGGGAAGATAAACTGCATACTCAGTGTTTTCTGAATTTATTTGGCTGCCGAGCCCATTTATTTCTTCAGTGTTTTGCACTCCTATTTTCTGTGAATCATCCTGTGGGAAATGCTACTTGCATTTTGCTCTCTTGCAAATCTAAGGGGTTAAAGGAGATGTAAGATCAAGATTCTGTAAATAAGTAGTGGTTGACCTATAATTCCCTTATTTCCAGTACATTCCAGCTGATTTGCCTGCATGTGGTCAATTTTCTGTAATACTTTTGCAAGTAGGAGATATTTAAGGTGGGCTGAAGGATAAGTGGGGTGGGGGAGGTGGTCCTTTGGAATTTGAATGACATTTTGTTCTTGGTTTCAGAATCCTGAAGGACATGCATTCCAGCAAAACATAAAATTTTTATACATCCAAAAACATTAACCTTATGAGACACTCCATAAAAAATACTTAGCTGACTGTGGTCTAATGGTTATTTTCTCATTGTAACACCTCCAGCAGCCCAAAGGCCAACATCTGACTTTGAGTTTTCTGGAGAGTTGAGAATTAGGAGATAATGTGCCAATTTTGATACATCAATCTCAAGTTGGGAGAGAGTAGGAAGGGAAAGAGGATAGAGAGGGAGGGAGGAAAAGCCACATTTATATTGGGGTCAAAACAACCAACCCCTGTAAGGGTGGTTCCATTTACACCCGTCCCGAGGGCTTCAGGGAACAACTCTTCCAGAATTGGAAACCCACAAGTTATATTTTTAAGCCCAAACATTTCCAAATTCAGGAAAGGAGAGAAACTATCTCTTTCCCCCAAGTGCCCAATGGTGGAGGCAGTGGTGAGTGACTCTGAAGGAGATTCTGCAGGTGTAAGGTGACACATTGTATTTCACATTCAGGTTGGCAAAATGACAGCCATGCTAGAGCCAAACTAGGACCCTGGTCAACTTCTGAGACAACAGCCCTGTGAGATGATTCAAGTGAAAACTGCAACAAGAAAATAGCCACACTCACCCTGGCTAAGGTCCCAGAAGGAATGATGATTTTCAAATGTTTTCCTGTGTTTTGGTGTCGTTCCTAGCCTGGAAGTGGATCATTTGTTCACTTGAGGCCAGCTGCTTTAAGTAGAGGGTTGGCTCTCCAAACTGCGTGTGAAGCTTAGGGCTTGGGCCTGCCATGGGTACTTACTGGTGGAGTGTGGGGAGGACGATCTCTGCCCACTGGACTTGAGCTTTGTACTGTGCGTGTCTATCTGTCCATGTACACATCACTGTGTGTGCACAGTTTTCAGGATGTTCCTATTTTCTCTCACTGACAAAAACATACTTGACTACTTTAGCTGAAGCTTTCTTTAACTTTGGGCAGAAACCCAACATGACTAAGAAGGAAAAATCCCCTCAATTATGAACAATTTCACAAGTGAGGATGGGAGCATTCACGTGGAGCTTACCCTATGGGTGTTTGCTTCCATGCGCTTCAGTTACTATGAGTTTAGCTCTGGAAACTAAAAATATATTCCAATTCTTGTGCTGACTTGGGTCAGTGCTGTTTTCTGGGGTGTGTGGGTGCCCTCTGGTGGGCATTTAGTTGGAAATTTTGAACTGAGGCTATTCCATGATCTATTGTATTGTAGATGGAGAAAAGATATACAATGGAGCACAGCGAAGTTCTGTGAACAGCAGTGCCAAAGGGATGGGCATCTCACTCTTTCACTATTCTTCCGCCCTGAAGTGGTCACATGGTAGGGTCAGACACTGTGCATTGTCTAAATAAGTTCTGTCCAATAGCACTTTCCACAGAGATGGAAATACTCTCCATCTCCCAATATGGCAGCCACATCTCACATGTGGCTTGGGAGACAGAGGAGCAGATTTATTTCTTATTGGAGGTGAAATTAAGATTACATCAATTAATGATTTTAAATTTTACAACTCAGTGTGGTTTAGTGTATTCACATTACTGTGTAACCACCACTTCTATTTACTTCTGAAATGTTTTTTAACACACCAAAAGAAGATCCAGTACTCATTTAGCAGTGGCTTTCCATTTCTAGTCTCCTTTAAGTTCCTGGAAACCACTAATCTGCTTTGAAACTCTGTAGATTATCTATTCTGTATCTTCCATACAAAGGGAATAATGTAAAGCAAATTTCCCCCAACTTCCAAAAATAGAACTTTTTTTCTAATAGAATTGCCCACAATCACCAGATGCTGGAAAGAACCAAGTAAGAATCCTCCCATCAAAGCATAAGAGAGTATGGCTTTGTTGGCACATGGACTTTGGACATTAGGCTTCCATAATGTTGAGAGGAAAAAACTGTTTTGTTGAAAGATAAAAGCAAAGCAAAATGAAAATAGAGTATTCCTATTTTGTAGCTTGATGGTTTTTTTTTTAATGGAAATGATACTACATTTAGTTAATATGGAAAATATTTTGAGCATTCCCCAGTCCCCCAAATAACCTATCAAATCATACCAAATAGGAATGCTCTACTTTTGGGTAGCAGGGATAACCTATATGTGACCTTTTCTGACTAGCTACTTTCACTAAGCATATATTTTCGAGCTGCATGCATGTTTTCACATGTATCAATATTTCGTTCATGTTTGTGACTGAGTAATACTCCATTGATGCATATACCATGCTTTGTTTATCCGTTCATCTGTTAATAGACATTTGGATTGCCCCAACTTTTGGTTATTGTAAAGAGTGCTTCTATGAATATTCATGTACAAAGATCTGTTCAAATACCTGTTATCAGTTTGTTGTAATGTATACCTAGGAGTGGAATTGATGGCTCATATAGTGATTCTGTGTTTAATCTTTTGAGAATATGTCAGACTATTTTCTGAGAAATTGAAATTTTAATTTTATATAATTTTAAGTAATAATACTTAAGTAATTTTAATCTCAACTTTGTAGCAAGACCTAATGATTGTATAGTACCTTGATTTAGTCTGAGCAATAGAACAGGATGCCAAAGAATTGTCCCAGGTAACATTTAAAAGATACATTCCTTCAGGAACAAAAAAAATCATAGGCAGCCATAATCTTACCTTCCCTTCTCCTCCCACCCCCATTATAGGGCAGTAGATCTCAGATCATAGAAAATAATAATTGAAAGTAACATTAGAGGACAAATCATCCCAGTCCTGAAATTTTATAGAGGAAGAAACTGAGGTCCAAAGGTCTTTTGATAAATATTTAATGGGCACAATTCAGAGCCAGAACTGAGATTTTGAGGTGGACATGACCGCTGGGTGGCAGCAGAGAGCATGGGGTACCAGGAGAAAAAGCAGGATGGATACAGTGAAACTCAGCCTGCTGTGTGTGTGGTCTACGGGCCACAGGGTGGGTGTAGAGCTGCTTCTCATTGGTATAAGTTTAAATCTAGAGTTCATTGTATCCAAATCCTGTTGGTCCTACCTTCAGGTATAACTGAATCCAGCCAGCTCTCATGACCTGTCATTACCATCCTGGCCCACACTGAAACTGCTGCATAGCTTTCTACTTCAACCATCGACACTACTTCCATTAACCTCTTCCTGTATTGACCATTTATGGCTACTCTGATATACTCTCCCACTTAAATTCTGTGATCCTTACCATGGCTTCTAGGATACACAGAGCTCCAAGTTCGTCTGTCATTTCCACTCTTGTTTTCTGCTCCAGTATGAGCAGTCTCCTTAGCCTTCCTCAAACCTGTAGGTACATTTTGCACTTTTTCTCTCTACAACTTTTCCTTAGGAGGCTGTACCCTCATCGCCTATTCTCTGTGTTTTATCTCTGCAACAATGGAAAATGTATTATTGACCCTCATTCCGTTCACTCCGTTCCTTCCCAGGTTAACCCATCCCTCCTGCCATTTCCTACTGCTAGATGGTGCTTCTCATTCCTCCTCATGACCCTGCTTCAACTCATGGAAGTTCTGCTCAGGGTTCATAATTCTCCACCAATTTCTTGCCACTTGGTACAAGTGGTGAGTGATTTTACATGTGTGTGTGCATGCATGCACACATGCACGCACACTTATCAACCTCTCAATACCTTTTAAAACCACTGAAACCATGATATACTGAGAAGACAAGATAACATTGCTTTCTTACATCTGGGCTTTAGACAGAATGGAGCTAACTGATCAGATAGACAGTGTCCAGGACCCCAAATACATGAGTCCCTGAGATATTACTAGGGGACCAGGTCTCTGTAGGTCAAAATTTCCTAGGAATGGACTGGCAGCCTGTCTCCTTGCCACCCCATTGTGCCCATGTATTTCCCGCTGGAGTACAGGCCCTCTAGGCTATCTACCAGGGGAGCTCCTGAATGAACACAGCAGTCTTCCTGGATCATCAACTTGCAGGCTATCATTCATTAAAGACATTGTGGAGTATAGATATTGCACGATAAAGTAGACAATAACATCCTCATAAATGTTTTAGATAAAATACTAATCTTTAAGGAAAGGTCTTTCTTATGGGAGGCTGGTTCAGTCCACATTCCCAGGCCCCTTACAGTCTTCTCATCCCCCGTTAGTTCAAGTTCTCACTCTCCTCTGCCCTTTGAATTCTTCAAATGGAACATCTGAGATGAATTATTGAGTTAATGTGTGTGGCTATGGAAATGTGCATGCTTTTCACAACTACATTGTGAAAAAGAGCCATCTATTGACAACAACCTGTCTGATTAGGGTGACTCATAAGAAGTAGAGTCTAGTCTTTCTTAAACCAAGAAAGACAAATTCCTACCTCCCAAGAGCACCACCAACTTAACAGTCTGGAAAGGATGCAGATCTTTTTTGGGGGGAGGGTCTCGGAGAGGAGCTTTATTTTCTAATAATTAATACTGGAAAAATACATTGCACTAAACATATCTTTAGTTTTTTGAATTGGGGCCTGGGTATACTTAGCTTTTATGGTTCATATAATGAGTGTTTTATTTTCTTAAGATCTTGTCAAGGTATTTTGGCATTTGTGGACACCTTGACCCAAGTGTGCATAAGCTCTCAATGGGTAAGATGATTGCATGTGGAGAAAATATAGCTTAACTTGGTGGCACCTATAATAGCAAACTCTGTAGAAGCCCCATAGCATGTGCCTGCGGCTGGTAATTAAACTTAATAATAAGGTTGGTTAAGGGATTGTAGAGTCAAAAATGCAGTCTGGAGAGTTCAAAAATTCATCTCATGGCTGCCTCCCTGCTCTTCATTCCTGGATCAGCTTTCTCAAGTTACCCTCCTTTTGACCAGAGAAAATCATAATCACAGGGAAGGAACTTCAACCAAACATCTGCTAGGGAAACAAGTAGAGCTATTCACCTGCATAATCAAAGAAGCTCCTAAATTACATGGGGCACAGCGGTGACCTGGAATCTACCTGTGGGAGCCGCCATACTGGGGGTCCTTTTTGCTAATGGGAAGAAACTGACTGATGAGGAAAATTGCCACATGACCCCCAAGTCGCCTTAATTCAGAGTCCCAGGCCAGCCCAGTTCCTCTTTTGGTGGAATTACACTGTGAAGGGGGAGGAGTGGGTGATAAGAGATTGAAGAATGATGTTTCATGGAATCTACCAATGACAAAGGAAAGTTGAAATCTACTTCTGAACTGGAATCACTCCTTTGATCTTCTAGCTGCTGAAAGTTTTCTCTTCACAGAAATGATCTATTCAGATAGATTGCTTGCCAGGCACAGAGATGACATTAGTTGCTTTCAAAAAATTAGTCTTCCCACTACTCACAAGCAGGGTGGTCCTAGGCTACCTTTCCCAGTAGGATGCTTTTTTTTATGGGGCTCACCTTTGAAAACTTTTCACCCCATGAAACTAAGATCATGTGGTCTAGAGGAAGGGCGACAGGAATTTCAGATCGATGGAATCACCTCTTAATGTGGCCTCTGGACACAGTGAGCCCTGCTCCTTCCTTAAGGCCTTTAGCAAGCGCCCTTGAGGAATTGTGAGGTCGGGCCTGAGAGGAACACCCCAACCTAAAAATATGGGGGGAGCACAGACAAGGGAACTTTTAGTGCTTCTCAAATCAGAGTAAAGACAAATCAACTGTTCTATCTCCCAACTTTTATTCCTGATTAGAATAGCAGCCAGGCAAGTACATTGTGTGTCTGGAAAGAATATGGGCATTTTCTCTCTTCCAGAAGAATGACCTTCAGCTGTTCCCTGATAAGTGCAGTGATGGGCACCCCAACATGCTCATTCTAGAGCTGTCATGCACACACTAGTTGTTCTGCCAACTACTCTGTCACCCTTTCTAAATGTCCTTCCACCATCCTCCCCACCTGCAGCCAATGCAACCCTCCCTTTCACCATCCCTCCCTTTTGTTAGTTATTCCTTCATTCACTCATGGCCCATGGTTGGTGGGAGAGACAGAAGTGAGAGGCAGCCTGGAGGACCACAAAGGGCAGCCGTGAGAAGTGTTTGCTGCCATTGCTCAGGCTGTCTACCCATTTTCAGGTGCCAGCTCAAGGAATTTCAAGTGCCTCTGAGGAGAGTCAATTGCTGCCTCCTTGCTGTCCATTCTCCTTGCTTAAGGACACTCCATTGCAGCATCTGCTGCTTTGTGTTACTATCTGATTTCATGGAATCTCCCTACTGGACAGTGGACACTTAAAGGGCAAGGATTAGCTGCACTGACTTCTGAGCCCTCATCTGAATGAACCCTGTTTTTGGCCCTTAAGTGAGGATTTGATAAATGAATACAATGCATGATTGATTTCCTATTATCTGGAAAGCCTTCAAGGCTTTCTCAGCTGTCTCGACCTGGCAGTATGGTTCAAACCGGCTGTTTCAGCTGAGTTAGCTGTTTGTTGCCCCTCACACTCCCACCTCTTTTTTTTGTTTGTTTTTCTTGCAATGGCCTCTAGTTCTCTCCAGCTGTAGGATATCTATTCATTTTTCACTCTCTGAGTTTCCATCCTGCTTCTCTGTGGAGACTGTGCCCTCCTCTACTCCCTCCCCACCCCCACCCCGGCTTACTCACAGGACACTTAGTCATTTATACCTTGGGGCATCTCTTAGAGCGGCTTTGAAATTGCCAGTCAAGGATAAACCACTTAGTAAGCATGCCTGCCTGTCTCCTGGAAGTTCCCTGAAGACAGTGCTGACGTTACATGTTTGAGGGGTAGAACCCACGTTCTCGAAGCCCGGCACATCGCCGGGAGCACAGGAGTCGATGCTGCTCCTGAATGAACCCACAGATGCGGGCTGAGCAACCAGGTCACTGTGACCTGAGCGTGGGGCTTCCTCTTCTGTGTGACCACCTGAGTAGCTGAAGGGAGTCCCGGGAAAGTGTGCGGTGCCCAAAGCAGAGGATAAGGCTTGAAGAGACTCTTCTCTGAGTAGCCACATTAGACTTCAGTAGCCAAAGGAATGAGAATTGTTTTGTCTATTTCCTCCACTCCCTGTGGCCTTACTTCTTTCCCTCTGTCCCTTTATCTTCACTGACATTCCCTCACCCCCAGTCTCATGGAGTTCCAGTCCATGGAGAGCTCTTTTAGCTTTGTCCTAAACATTTTTTTTTAATTTTAAAGAAAATACAATAAACCATTTCTCTGTCTAGTTCCCCCCACCCCCAAACTGCATATTCCACCAGTTCTTAATCCTACCAGGTATCTTTATGTCTTTTTGTAAAAATTGCAAATTTTGCTTTTCCCCAAAATGTGTGTGGGGAAAAACTCAATTAAAGGGGTTTATTTGACCTCATTTTTTTTCTAGATGAAGCTCAGGTTATGTTGAACTGTTCTTCTTCATTCTGTTATTCAGCTTTGAAACCTTAACAGTTAGTGTAGCTCCTGACCCCTGTTGAACCCTATTTAATGCAAATGAATCTCATTTACAATGATGCTTTTAGGATGTGGGCCTCATGGATCAGCCATGAGAGAATGAAGGAATAACTAAAAAGGGGACCCTGGTATAGGGTAAGTGAAGAGATCATTAAGTTTTTCAGCCCTCCCCTCAGTGATGGACCTCTGCAGGCCTACACGCATGCCTGATGGCAGCACCTGGAGTGAGGTGTGGGCATGTGTGAGTGGGCACACCTGAGCCCGAGACTGGGCTTATAAGAAGTAGCAGCAGAAGAGTAGCAGCAGCGGAAGAAGCAACAGTAGCAGGAGAGAACAGAGTATGGAGCAGAGGATCATTCCGGGTGCAGTAAAGGGCCACGAGAGAACTCCAGAGAGCCCAGAGAGTGAAGATTTGCCTGGGGCTGGGAGGCCTGCCAGTTTCCTAGCCCCCTGGCTCCCCAACTTGCCCTGCACCTGGTTGCCTCTCTGCAAAAGACAAAAGCCTGAAAGACACCAAAGGCTCCAGGACACCTCCTGCCCAAATCCATAGAGAACTTGCTCCTGGTGTCCTCTTGCCCCTATACTCTGGAGGAAGATGGTGGGTAGACATTTAGAAGGGGATGAGGGCCTCCCTGGTGGTGCAGTGGTTGAGCACTGCGCTGTGGAGCTGTCGGCAGCGCGCGATGCAGGTTCGACACCCAGCCGGGGAGAATCCCACATGGTGCGGCAGACCTCTCCTGCCTCGCCCGCTGCTCCCCTCAGCAGTGTATTTCTGATCTGCCTGTTCTGCTCCCCATTCTGTCTCTGGTGAACCCTCTCGCCGCCCCACACCTCTGGCCTGTACCCCAGCTTGTATAAATAAATCTTTAAAAAAAAAAAAAAAAAGAAGGGGATGATAGAGAGGTCAACACAGCATTTAGTGTGTGCATGGCAGCCCTAGAATGAGCCCTTCTCGCTAACAAATGCAAGTTAGTTAGAACTTGCTAGAAATGCAAACCTGCTGATTCTGATACTTGGGGGTGGAGCCCAGCAAACTCTGGTTGAAAAAGTCCTCCAGGTGATTTCAATGCAGCTCGAGTTTGAGAACCACTCATAGATCAGCCTCAGCAACTCAACTTTTTCAATTACTGGCTGTCCTGTAGCTGGGGAGCCAAGCACTGAATCCAGGTTTATAGAAATCTCCCAGGCCAGAACAGGGCTCAGATGCATTGTATGTAAATATGCAGGGGCAAGGAGTCAGCTGCGGCTTGTTTTCAGTCTCTGATCTTCTATCAGTTGGAGAGAAGGCTGTCTGTCAATCACTATATACGCCCTGGGCTTTCTTTGCTGCCCTCAATTTGCACTTAGCTGCTCTGTCCCCAGCATCCAAAGGATAAGAGGAGTAATAAAGACGGTGCTTGATATGAGCAAGCCTTTCTCTGGCCCCTGTGCTATGCATGGCATTCCTATAACCTAGCCAAGCTGCCCAAGCCCCTGTTCTGCTGAGATTCACCTGTGCTAGGTAGACAGTGAGGGATTGTTCCCAGAGAAACGCTGTGCAATCAACTGGAGATAACAGAGGCACAGGGGTCAGGCGAACTGCCCGGAGCATCTTTCATCTTTGACTTATATTTGTAGGGTGTAAAGTGTGGCATTGGCCTGGCCTGCCCGGCGGTCAATGGCCGCCTTGTTCTGCCCCCCACTTATCTGCCATCACTCTGATGTCACAGGTTTCATTTGGGTAACTGACTTCAAAGGTGCTTTTCAAATTTTTTTAATTTTTCTATTTTAGGGATAATAGCCCAGCTTTTCAAAAGCATTTTGCTGTGCAATCAAATCAAATATTCTTAAATGGATGAGGCCAAGTTAGCCCAGCTCAGGCACAGAGGCTCCTAAAAGGTTGCCAAGAACTTGGTGCCAATTGTGACAGATGGACAAAGAGAAGCTGTGTGTGCTGCCCTCCTCAACTGCATTCTTCTCACAAACCCACTTGTGTGCTGAGATTTTAAAAAAATGAAAGACACACCTCACCATGCCTTTCTCTCTGTGCAAATGGACCCAACCGGCATACTTCCTACCAGGGTCTGCAGTGTAACCTGGGAATCAGTGGGCAATTGAGTCAAATAACTGACTTACTGTGTTATTCTGATGGATTGCCTTCTAGTTCCATGGAAGAGTCAAGGGGTGTGTTGGTGAGCCTGTCTTGTATTCTCAGCTCTCCTCTGAGACCAGATCTATAAAGGGATCATGGAATCTTCCATGGAGCAGTCTATTTCTTTGTTTTCTTCCATAGTCACTTTAATGACTACATGCTCCACCATGGGGGCCTGGACACATGCTGGCTGACCTGACTTGTAGGTAGACACAAGCTCGAGTCTCTACATGGGGCTGGGGTGACATACTTCCCGTGAATGATAATGGAAATCAGGACTTGGCTTTTATTATATTCTAGAAATTGAGCACATGGATTTCCAGGTGTTATCTCATTTAATTCCCATACTATTCCCGGGTGGCAGCTTCTGCTGTGAACCACATTTTAAGGATGGGGAAATTCAGGCTGTAAAGCTGGGATTTAAACTCATGTCTCTTTCCTCCCAGGGTGGGGGGGCTCTTGGCCACACTCTCTTGATGCTCCTCAGTGTCCAATAGAAGGGGCATCTGGGTAAAGGGACAGACAGAGAAGAGAGAAAGAAGGGGACTGCGGGAAATATTTTTCTCTGAGCTTCAGAGAAAATAATTCTACAATAACAAGGGATGAGGGGAGTCATAACCTCTAGGGTTCAGCCTCCAGCCCCCAGAGTTTGTCTTCCCTCTGGGGATAAGGGGGTCCTCCCTGTGGGATGCAAGGAATCTCCTCAACTGATCTTAAGTTGTGAGGAGTATGGAGATATTAGGCCAAGGTTATTTCTGAAGACCTAGGACCAAATTGGACCCTACAAGCTCCAAATTTTAGGTCTTGAAAATTCTCAGCACCCAAGGATATAGGACAGAGTTAGGCACATGCTTACAATTTAGAACTCTGATTTCAAGATGTTGAGAGAAAAGCTAGGAAGAATTTTACAGATGAAATACTTGCTGATGAGCTACATAGACTTGCAGTGATTCTTCAGGAATCCTGCAACCACTGGTCTTTGGACAGCTGGTTTATGGGCCCTTGGAAGAGGAAGGAGTGAGCTCTTGAATCCAGCATAAAAGTAAAGGACTAATGGGCCCGAATAAGCCCATTTTTTTTTCCTCCTTAGGGACAGACTGTTGGTATTTAATAAAATACTTGACAAACTCATAGGGTTTGAAGCTAAGCATGCTGATTAATAGGTTGAATGAGAGAATTGGAACCCCAAAGGTATTATTGGACTGGACAAAAAAACCAACGTTCACCAGATTAAAAGAACATCAAATCGATCAACTGTATAGACCAGAGTAAAGGTGACTTGCTAGGATAACCTGAAAAATACTCAAGGCTTTTAGGTGATTGTAAACGTGACACAAACTTGGGGTGTGATACTGTTGCCCAAAAAGTTCACTCAAACTTGATCAGCATGAATGCAAATAAGTTTCCAGCACTAGAAAAAAGGAAACCGTTATAGTTTTATGCCTTTCTTTGCAAAATAATTGTCATTTAATTTTCAATAATCTCTGCAAAACTAATTTTTTAACAGATGAGTTATAAGACCAAAACTCAGAAAAGCTAATTAATTTTTTCAAGATTATGTAGCCAGAGGTGGAAATGTCAGAGTTCAAACTCAGGTCAGGCTAATTCCAAAGGTCTGCTCCTTCGGGCTCCCACAACAAAGCTTTGATAGAAGCATAGGGCTCTGCTTACACCCCAGTACCAGCTGGGCCCTGGGAGTGGCCTTAATATCTAGAGCAGTTTTAGAGGCTGACTCTCCTGTATTCTGCTCTGGAGTATAGTCTGCTGTTCAGGGCACCACGTCCTTTTTTGGAGGTGAGGATGAGGACAAAAATAAAATGTAGTCACACTGTGAGGGGCCAAAAGCTGCCATATGTGGAAACACTGACAGCATTAAACAAGAAAATGAGAGATTGGGGGGCACCGCAATGTGTCTTGAAATAGAATGACTGCTATGGGGAAGAAAACAGTAGAGATGTTTTGGCTACTATGGAGGCAGAACTAGAGCTAGTAGGGGGAGTTTCAAGGATGTTGGCCATTCCACTCTGTATTAGTTTCCTGTTGTTGCAATAACAGATTACCCCAAGCTCGGTGGTTGAACCATACAAATTTATTATCTGAAACTTTCATAGGTCAGAAGTCCAACATGAATCCTGCTGGACTAAACGAGCTGTGTTCCTGCTAATGGCTCTATGAGAGAATCTATTTCCTTTCCTTTTCCAAATTCTGGAGGCTGCCCACATTTCTTGGCTCTTGGCTCAAGGCTCCTTCCCTCCACCTACAAAGCCAACAACACTGTCTCTCTTTGACTGCTCCTCTCTAGTTCTCTGACATTGCTGAGAAAGGACCCTGGACATTTGGCTGGAGCCACCTGCATAATCTCCTTTACCAACGTCCTTAAATTTAATTACTTCTACAAAGTCCCTTTGGTCATATAACCACTGGTTCCAGTGGATCACTTTTATGGCCATTATTCTGTCCACCACACATTCAGCATATGTAGTGAGGATTATGTCGCTAGGCTCCTAATAAAGCTGTATTATAATGAGGGGGCTGCTTTGATACTCTATTTCTGGAAATAACTGAATAGAGAGTACAGCAACTTTTGATGCCGATGCTGTCGAAGGGATTCAGCTACCTCCTGAGACATTGGTTAGATGTCACTATGTGGTTGATCCAATACTGAGACATCAGGATTTTGTGACAAATGATGTAGTGGGTTGAATAATGTCCTTCCAAAATTCAAGTGCACTCAGAACTTTCAACTGTGATCTTCTTTGAAAATAAGCTCTTTGCAGATGTAACTAGTTGAGTTCACACTGCATTAGGGTGTACCTTAAGTCTAGTGTCCAGCATCCTTTTAAAAAGAGGGAAGACACACAGAGACACAGAAGGGAAAAACCTGTGAAGGTAGAGGTAGAGATGGTACAGATTGGAGAGATAGTGACAAGCCAGTCAACACCATGGATAGTTGGCAGCCACCAGAGCAGGAGAACAGGGCGCATTCTGCAAAGACCCTTAAGAGGGAGCATGGTCTTGCAAAAACCTTGATTTCAGATTTTTGAATTCCAGACTCTGAACACGTATGGATAACCGCTTATATATACTTTGTCATTACCACTTGCGTTTAAGGTACTCTTGTTTACATGATTCATCCTCACAATCTGATGAAAAAGGTAGGGACTAGGGGTTTCACACGCATCTTGCCAAATTAAAAAATAAGGCTCACACAGATTATGTCTTATTAAATATTCACAGCTAGTGTAGGCAGAAGCTGGAGGGTGCGCCAAGTAAGGAGCTCCAGGACACCTCGGCAATTCATACCCCCGACCTGGCTGAAAGTGAAGCCGCTCTAGCTATGAATTCGGTGCTTTCAGTTTCCTCGTGGTGTGAAATCCAGACTGAGAGAGGCACCCTGTTCTTTCCACCTTGCATAGTTCACATTGGTTCTCCAGGTGGAGACAATGACCTGGCCATTCATTAGCACTTGAACATGGCATTTGTCACAAAGACCGTTAATGCGGATAGTCCGGGAACATACCTCACTGCTGTCTTTTTCTCCCTTTTGCTTACTGTTGGAAGTGACTCTCTGACTTAGTGTGACTTTTGCAAATCACCTTCTCTATATAGAATGAGTCTATCATTAACAAAAGGCCTTACGAATGTGATGGAAAATAAACAGATTTTGTTTGGGAAAGACAGGAGGATAAACTAGGTCCCTGACAGAGCTGCCCGTGATGGCTGTTGCCATTTACAGGAATGATTTACATGGATTAAGTCTAGTGGCTTAGAAGGTGCTGGACTGGGATAATTTTTCCTTTATGAGATGTCACCCTGAGGTCAGGAAATAAATGTCACAGGCATCTAGAAAAGCAAGTTGAAAAGGTGAGGGACAAGAAGTCGTGGCTGCAGGGTGACTGAATGGTGTTCCCGTGCACAGGCGGAGGACAGCCTGCAGTGTTTGTCCTCATCTGGGGGTGGGGGGTGGGCAAATTCCCTGGAGCCGGTGATTATTAATGGCGCACCAGCTGCTCCGTTTTTATTGCTGCCACTCACAGTCGCCTCTGCCTGTCTGCAGAGACGAGGCTTCTGTGGCCAGAGTGCAGGGTCGCCCATCCAGGCTGTCTCCTCCTGTCCTCTCCTGCCTCCTGGGTCTGCTCTCCTGGACCAACACTGCCCTGAATTCCTTAAGCTACTTCAGAGGCAACTGCTGTCCCACTGTGCCCCCTGCTGAGCTCAGGGGTGGCCTTTCAAATGAAAATGCTGTGCTCCCCTAATCAGAGCTGGCCCTCATTACACCTGTGTGCTCCATGTCTGCCTGCGGCCACCTAGATATCAAAAGCTACCTGAAAACACAAGTGGAGGTAGAGACAGAAAGTGCAGTGATTGCCAGGGGCTGCGGGGAGGGGAGTGAGTGGGGAATACTTGTTTCATGGGTCTAGAGTTTCAATTTCACAAAATGGAAAGAGTTCTGGAGCTAGAAGGTGATGATGTTACACAGCAAAATAGGAATATACGTTAATACTACTGAGCTGGGCACTTAAAAGTAGTTAAGATGGTAATGCTTATTTTATGTGTATTTTACCACAATAAAAAAATTCCATAGAACTATTTCAAAGGAATAGATTTCTCAGTAAATCAAATAGCTCATTTAATCATCAAAAAATACATGCCTACCTTCAACAGACATAGAGCTTGAGGATCTCCCTAGCCGGTACTCTGTCTTCCCAAATCTCTTTCTTCACATCTCAGGAATCTTGATATTGATGATGGAGAGCAGTCGTTCATTTAGAGAAGCAATAGCTTAATAGTCAGAAATGACCCCATCTCGTGAGACCCAGTTTCTGATTCTTGTCTATAGCAGCTGCACCAAGAACTTATCTTTTCTGAACCTGTCAACTTATCAATGAAATGAAAAAGCCATCTGAGATTTTCCTCAGCTCTAAGACAAAAAATTCATGTACATCTCCTGAAAGCAAAAAATTGGATTCAATTTCTCCTCAGTATGGAAATGAATGGGACCCTTTAGGACAGACTCTACTTACAGAGCGAGAACAAATGTAAAGGGCCCTTTAAGGCAAAGGTGTGGCACAGATAAGTTAGGACAGTTTTCAGACTGAGAGTTCTAATTCCTTGGTGGGTCATGAAATAGTTTATGGGTTTCTAATCAGCATCTTATAAAAGGAAATTGAACCGAAAATATTTGACTGCATTGCATGTTGTCATGGTGAGTGCTGTTTTGTGAGATTTTTTCAGTCCTCTGGATGCTATTGTTATCTAAGTGGGGAATCTAGATAGGGGAAAGCGCATCTGAAATTCCAGAGTGGTGCCTGCATTCTGGGGACCCGGTCCTCCCAGGCCATATTTCTGGCTTGATGGGACCATATTGCTTCAGGTTCTGTGATCACGTCACATCTAGCCTGGTAGATTTTAATAAATTAGATCTAACTGGAGACCTGGAGGACATCCGTGGCAGGAGTAAAACAACCAGTCAAACAGTTGGTGTGAAATTTTCCAGATCTTCCAGAGTCTTTGCATTAAAAACGTCCATATAACCAATGGTTTTGTTTGTTATCTTTCTTGATATTCTAGTTAGTAAATGAGGTGGTTGTCTACAAGAGGCTTTCAGCTTGCCATAATAAGTGCGAGATGCATTCTGTGCCATTTGCCAAAATATACTTAAGTGAGGGTTGTTTTCATTCTTTGGTGAGAACTTCTTGAGCAAAGAAGGTTTTAAAGATCCCCCGAGAGAGGTTCTCACAAACTCCCAATATTTTCTAATAAAGTTACGTAACAAGAGAATAAGATCATCATCTTGGGACCAGTTGCCTATCATAAATGCAAAGTTTATAATCCCCAATCCTATGTATTGAGTATTAGTCAGCATAAGTTAACTACTGTAGCAAAACCATCCCAAAATTAGTGGCTTAAGAAAGTGAAATTTTTTTTTTGTTCACACAAAATCCAGTGTGTCCCTGGATGGGTGGTCTCCCGGGAAGGTCTCCAACAAGTGACATCTCAGAATCCAGGCTCCTTCCATCTTGTGATACCACCATATTCAACAGAGACTCCAAAGTCAACAGGGAAAGAATGAGAAGTGGGGAAGGCACATTGGATGTTAATAATGTTGGCTTGGAAATACCACACATCACTTCCACCACATTCTTGGGCTGGAAGCCCTTCAGATGAACAAGGGCTGAGGCACATGGGCTGACTTGGAGCCACTTGGCAACAACAGCTCCACACCATGGAAAGGGTGTAAACGCTCCTAATGGATCACCCCTTAGTCAATGGACTGCTGTGACCAATATCTCCATTTCTTCCATAAAATGTATTGACTGATGCCCATGGTGTCTTCATGGCACAGATGTCTGCAGGCAAGTAGTCCAGGCTCATGTGATAGTTTCATGAGTTTGCACGGTCCCAAGCTCCCTTCTGGTTTCTGCTCAACTCTCCTTGGAAAATCACCTTTATCTGCATGGTCCAGTATGGTTCCCAGAGTGTCAATCAGCCTGCCTTTCTTTTTGAGAGAATACCAGGAAGTATTCTATACATAGTAAGATAAAATATTTAGTATATGCTTGTGTCATTTTAAAATGATTCTCCACTTTGACCAATTACCGATCCTAATAATATCCGATACCACTTTCCAACACAGTTCCCATGATGTTGACTAGGAAGAGGAGGCTCTGTAGGTTGAAGTAAACACTCCTGCTTTGGGATATAGAGGCAGTGGGAAGAACAGATTATCACTTGGTTGCCTCCTCAGGCTTATGCACATTTGTAGTCTAATTCTAATGGAGTAGATAGAAGATAGAAATTTATTTTTCTCTTATATCACAGTCCAGTGTTAATTATGTGGCTCCAGGGTTGATAGGAAATCTCTTGTCGCCTTAAATGGTATCATCCCTTTGTGGCAAAGATGTTTGCTCCAGTCCCAACTTCTCTCATACTGGGTAGAATAAAAGGACTGAAGAGATAGGGGCGCATATGCTCAATCCTTTTAAGGGAACCCAGAAGTGACATCTATTACTTTCATTCCACCAACCAGACTTTTTTTATTGTTATTTATGTCTTTTACATTTTGTATTCCCCTTGGGTAGCCCACCACCAATTCACCCGTGATCCATCTCCATGGTCCCTTGTGTTCTTTTCTATTCCATTTTGGAGTAACTTGCAGTCTGCCCAGGAATTTTTTGCTAAGAGGCGTAAACAAGTCTAGCTCCTCTGATGGGATCTAGTGTTTGGAACATGTAAATCTCAGGATCAAGCCTTCGACTATGGGGAACTCACAGTTTCACCCCTGATGAGTCAGTAGGAGGACAATGAAGGGTTTTGAAGCTGTTAATCTTGATTATTGAAGGTGCTGAAGTTGATCTTCCCACCAAAAGGCACCTGCAATTAAAAGTCTGTGTCCTCTTGTGACAGCAGGATCTCTACTGAACCATGACCAGTGCAACTGTGGTGTCACGTGACCTGTCATCTCCATGATTGGACTGGATTTTACAGTTTTCTGTAACAGTGTAGCTACATCCAAATGCTTCCCGGAAGAAAAGCTTGAACGTAAAAGAAGCAAAATTTTTTTTACAACTATTGTCATCTTCAATTCAATGTGCATAAATTAATGTTTTTGGAAGGGAAGATACTGGGTTAGACCCTGAGATGATTAAAAAAAGCAAAAGGGGTAAAAATGCCAGTTTTATGAAGTTCATTTGCATATCATAAAATTCACCTAAAATAAACAATTCAATGGTTTTTAGTATATTCAGAATTGGGCAGCAATCTCTCCAGTCAATTTGAAAACTTTTTCATCACTTCCTAAGGACTTGCACCCGTTATCACTTCCCCTTGTCCCAATCCTCCCATGTCCCCCTCCCCTAGTCACAGGCAACCCTTAATCTACTCTCTGTCCCCATAGATTTGTCTATTCTGGATACTTCATATAAATGGAATTACACCTTTTGCCCTGACTTCTCTCATTTAGCATAATGTTTTCAATGTTGTGTCATCTATTGGTCCTTCATACCTTCTTATTACTGAAAAATATCCCTATGGGGTCTATGGCTAGACCCCATTTTGTTTATCCAATTCATCATTGATGGACGAATTGGATCATTTTTCCGGTTTTGGAGGTTATGAATAACAATGCTCTGGACATTTCTGTACATGTTTGTGTGTGGATAGATGTTCTGGTTTCTCTTGGATGTATACTGGGGAGTAGAATTGCTGGATCATATGGTAACTCTGACTAACCTTTTGATACTACCAAACTATTTTCCAAAGCAACTGAATTATTTTACATTCTTACCAGCAATGCATGAGGATTCTACTTTCTCCTTGTTCTCCATACCTTCATCCACTTCTGTTATTGTTGTCTTTTTGATGATAGTCCATCCTCATGGGTATAATGTGTTATTTTCTTGTGGCTTCGACTTAACTCATAATATTTGAGCACATTTTCATGTGCTTTCTAGGCATGTATTCTTTGCAGAAATGTCCATTTAGATCTTTTGCCCATTTCAGAAAATATACTGTCTTTTTGTTATTGAATTCTAAGAGTTCTTTATATATCCCAGATACAAGTCCCTTACCAGACGTATGCATTGCAAATATTTTCTCTCATTCTGTGAGTTATCTTTTCACTTTCTTGATGCTGTCAAAATCAAGTTTCTTGGCTCCAATTATCTTTCCTGTAAAGACATTATGTGAATATGATACAAAGAGAATTTGCTTACAATATATTTTTAAAATCACTCCAGTTATAGGTGGTGGATTATGTGGCGACAGGGGTCCCTGGAGTCTTCGGATAGTCTGTGTGAATTGTTTTGTGACCAACTATTGATTCACAAATTCAATCAAAATAAGTCAGCTTAGTCAAAAAGCTGATTTGATTTTCTTTTTTTACTGGACAGACAGAATATTGACTAAACAATCAGTTACTTGGCAATGAAAAACTGTCCATAGGTATCTCCGCTCTTTATTCAACTTATTGGTCATATAGTCTATTCACTTGGTTAGAAGAGTGGAATAAGAATTGGCATTAAATATGATAGCCAAGAGCTGGGAACAACCCAAGTGCCCACAAATAGATGGGTAGGAAATGAAGATGTAGGATATATACACAATGAGATACTACTCAGCTATCAAAAAGATGAACTGCCATTTACAACAGGATGGCTGGACCTAGAGATTATCATGACAAGTAAAATTAGTTGTATGGAGAAAGACAAACATTGGATAATGTTTGTTTACTCATATGTGGTAAAGAAACAAAACCAATAAATGAACAAAAACAAATTCTTAGACTGTAAGAACAAAATAGTGATTCCCAGAGGGTAGGTGAATCGGGTAAAAGGGGTCAAAAATGGGTAATGGATGGAAATTAGACTTTTGGTGGTGAACATAAGGTAGTAGATACAGGTGTTAGAATACTGCACACCTGAAACCTACATAGTGCTATTAACCGATGCTACCCCCCAAAAAAAAAAATTATGACTCACTTGGAACCAAGAGACCTAAGAGATCTAGTTTACAGATGAGAAAGGGAAGAGACTCATTCCAGGCCTCACAGGGCCTAATAGAGTGGAGGACAGAGGCTCGGTCTCCTGAGCTCCAGCCAGGGTCTCCCCACACGACCACTCATCACTCCCATGTCACCCATCGCCTGTCTTGCCTGACTTCCAAACTCACTTCCCCAAAATGCAAGACTGGAAAGACAGAGTTTCAAAGTAGTGTTTAGGATCTTAGGCGACGAAAACTGGGTGGCTGTTGGGGCTCAGGGTCGGAGTAGCTGGACACGTAGATATGGCCCATTTTTTCAGTAATTTAGCAGACAGCAAACGGCTCCTGCGCACAGACGCTGCCGGCGAGGCATCCTGGCCGTGGCCGCTGCAGCACAGGAGCAGATGACAGGGCGGCAGGCAGTCTGTCCCCTTCTAGGGAATAAGGCAAGGATTCCTTTAACACAATGTGACAACTAATCTCTCTACAGCATCTGACTGAGAGGTTTTAATTACTACTGTGAAACACACACGCGATTTCTCTATACACATAAACAGCCGGGGCTGCTGTGTGCTTCTCTGTCGGTTACAGGGCGAGCGTCCGCACAGAGTGGGTTGGTCCTGTCTCCTAGCCTCGTGCCGCCTTTCCTCCTGCTTTGTTTTCTACCTTTTTAAAATTTATTCTTCCTGCGTGAGAATGAGTTTATCACTGCTTTGATGCTCTGCTTTTGAACAGAAGGTCCTTCAGATATCCTTCCCTTCTCAGACGTGCTGCAAACCCAGTGGGCACAGGGAGTGGAGGTGTTTTCACAGTCGTGCTGGCATTCAGATGAAGACTTCTTTGGGAAGAGTGTGTGTGTGTGCACGTGCGTGTGCGCATGTGTGTGTGCGTGGTCGGGGGGATGCTGGTGTGGACTAGCATGTGCAGAAAAGGGAGGAATCACAAGAAAGGAATTGGGAAATTGTCCAGATCAGACTTTCTTCCAGCCCAAGGATTAGACTCTGATGGGGTTCTGAGTCTGTGTCATCCTATCTGTACCATTTGGCATGTAAAAATATAAACATCTTGGCTCTACAAAGGCAAATATCTGGACACTTGGAAGCATCAGTATATTTAACTTGGATTATTCATTTATATTCGAATATGAATTGATCAGGTGATCAGCTTAGAAGAGTACTCTCTCTGCCTCCAGGCAAACTAACATCATCAAAGATGCCACAAAATGTTTTGGAATGTGGAAATATTGATCAGACGCATTTTGAATGCCAAGGTATCCCACTGTGAAACACTTCTCAGTGTGTGTGTGTGTGTGTGTGTATGTGTGTGTGTGTGTGTGTGTAGAAGCACCTGTTTGATATAAAGAAAAGACTATGAATTAAGGAGAAATCTCACTGTGTTGCCTCCCAGAGTAAGGTTAGTGTGCTGGCGTGCAGGGTTCCTTTGCTTAATCGGGAACATCCCCAAAGTTCTTATGACCCAAGGGTTAGAAGAGCTCTAAGGGTTCCTAACTATTCTCCTTCAAGTTTAGTTCTCACCAAGCACAAGTCACTTTTGGAGAGATGAACAGCGAGCTTAACCTGCCATTGAAAGTTTTCATGGAAGAGATCCAGAAACCATCACCCTCATCAACACCCCTCACTGTTACCACAAGCTTCCTTTGGGGCACTCCAGAATGTTTCGTTTTTGATCTCTCCTCAGTGTCTAGCATCTCGTCCCCTGGTTCCATGTACCTCCTTGTCCTTCTGCAGCTTGCCTCGCTTTCTTTGTATAACACTGTACCCTCTGTAGTGCTCAGGTGGGTGCTGACCTGATTAGCTTTTGGTCTGTCTAGGACCTTGACTCTACCCACTTTTCAAAAGAATTACAAAATTCTTTACCTCTACCAAGTGTCTGACCAAGAATTAGATAGTTTTCCTGTACTGCCACTCTGTACTTTTTTTTTGTTTTGGAACTTTGTTGTTCCATCCTCCTGGAATGTCTGCCAGCTTCCATGTCAGCCCAACCTGTCAAAATCCTGCACATTTGTCAAGATCTAGCCCAAATGCCTTCTTTGCCAAGGGCCCTTCCACTGAACCCCCAGGGGGCAGTTTTTGGTTTTACTGTTTTGGGCATTTGTTTACACTCTTGGTGGAGTGGTAAGAAGAGTTTTGATAGGGAACCCCGTGTGTGGCAAAATGGCGTCCCTCAGCCTCCTTGAACCTGTTTCCTTGTGGGTCAACAGGATGGGTTTGGATTGCATTGCCTCCAAGGGGCCTTCTGTTTAAAATCCAATGATTATAATTCCACTTTCACTTTCCTGCACACCTGCTGAATCCTTGAGGGCAAGATGGATACCTTATTCACCTCTCTCTCTTTTTCTTCTTGGTGCAAATGTATCTTGTGCACAGTTTGTGCCCTATAAATACTTGTTAAGTGAAAGAATGGATAAAAAGAAACCTCTTGCTGCTGTTTGATTTCATGTCTTATTTTGTTTTCAGACATCAAAGTGGAAGAGAGCTGCATGCACTGTTTACTTATTAACTAGTTTTGACCTCTTTTTGTTCACACACAGAGCTTGCTTGGGCTAAAAATTTAGGGAACTAATTTGGATTAAAAACGAGGTGGGTCTCCCGTCTTTACCATACTATTGCCTTTTTCTGCCTACATACGGACTTTTTTTTTATTTTCCTAGATTAATTGTGTAAGTATTAGTTTATTTGAGAGGTATGCTTTAACGTTCTGCCTTCTGTCACACAAGAGGCATGTTTTGATTTTTGAAGGGCTGCCCAGTGCCTCTACACACCCCCGGTGGCGGGCCGCTCTGTGCTGGTCGGCTGCATAGGGCAGGAGGTCACCCATGTGATGTGATTTCAGAGGCACCCGTGGGGCTGCCATCTGCCTACTCACTGGTTGTCATGAGAGAATTACTCCTTTTGGTTCAAGAAGACTTTGCATTTTTCAAGAAGCCTGGTAAAATGGCATGCCCCAAACGATCTGTGACGAGCCCCTAGGCTGGCAGCCTGACCCTAAGTGCATTCTGCAAAACCAAGTTCCACCCCAGGCTCATAGGCAGTGCATAAAAAGGGGAATTCTGTGGGGAAACAAATTGGGGCAGTTACGATAAATGAGTTAAAACAGCCTTTCCTCACTGCAGGACTTCTCAGAACCTTGAATAGGGTGCCGTGTGCAGTGGATCCCACGAGGGGAACATGGTGGGCACAATCCCCAAAAGTATATGACTATAGAAGCCAAACCCTCGTAACTATTTCTTTTATTATTCTTTTTTAAATTAAGTATCCCAGGAGTCTAGATTGGCACTGAGCACCTTCTGGGAGAAGCTGCATCAGAGGGCCATGGAGCTAGCCTCGTGCCAAAGTCAGAGGGGCGGGTGAGACTGCAGTGAATGGAGAGAAGTAGCAATGGTGGACGGGCAGCTCCCGCAGCCCAGCCAAGTGCTGCACGGCAGGTGGAGGAACCAAACAGGTGGTGTGAGAGCCCCACCCTGCCTGAGCCTCAGGCACGCCTCTTCTTTCAGTGGGACCTGATTCGGTTTTGGTTGGCTGTCCTCGCACTTCCACTGTGTGACCTTGAGCGTTCAGTGAAAGCTGTGCCACTTCGGCAGCACGCAGCTGACAGCTGGGCACTGCCCTTGGCAGGGCAGAGGGGAGAGCCGAGGAGCCTGACCCAAGCACTTGAGAAGGCTATGCCCATTGGATGTGCCCATTGGATGCCACGCTTTTTCTTCTTGGTGCAAATCCTCTTACTCCTCAACTCTTGAAGTCAATGATTTAGGTGGCTCTGGGAGGTGGTGTCAATAGTACCCATGGAGCAGTTGAAAATCCATCAAGTCCAGTTTTTGATAGTGCAGGGATGAAAACAGGCGACTATCCCCATCCCCACCCCCCGCCAACTTTTCAAAAGCTTCTTGGCGCTGTCTGTATGCAACATCCCTAAGACACAAGGTTGACCGCACACTTGAAAAGAGAGGTCTGTTGTGCGGTAAACGACCCTCCTGACATGAGCGAATGGGCTGCCATGCAGGAAGTGGATGGAGGGAGCCCCTGCGGTAGACACTGGAGGAAGAGAGAAGGTGAGTAGTGACACCCCTTCCAGCTCCGAGAAGCCTGGGGCCCTCTGCTAAGCGCTGGGTTGGAGCCTGCTGATCGTGGTGCAGGAGAAGCACAGTGAGGTCACGAGAAGTCCTCTCAGTGGCACCAAACCCATGCTGGCCCGGCCCCTCCAGCCCCACAGTCCAGCACACCCTCCTGCCGCAGTGCCCCCCCAGCCTGTCCCAGCCGCTCCCGCCCCCCGCTGCTCTCCTGCCACTCTCTGTCCTTGAGGTCTGCCCCTCACCTGGTGGCCCTGCCCCCTGTGCACGCTGCCTGGCAGGTCACGGTCTAAGTCCAGCACCCTACGGGGCTGCGACCGCCTCGAAGGCAGGGGACACACCTTCTGGGCTCGCCTGCAGCCCGTCACTAGCGCACGGTGACTTGGTGGGTGCCTGCCCAGCTGCCCTCCCGTTCCTTAGTGCTCAATCTGTCCCCCGCGCTGCGCATTTCACATGGGGCCATGCTCACGCAGTCGTGCTGTTACTTCCCTCGCCTCCCGGGTCATGCTTCTCCAGCTGAGGCGGCTGGGCTCCGAGGCCCCCGGGGTCCGCACTGTGTGTCTCCCCTACCCGCTGAAGTTCAAACGGTAGGTGAGCAACAACCAACACTCAGGCAAAGTCGAAGGACAGTGGCACTCAGAAGCTCACAGGCTGGGGAGTAGGGCCCCGGGAAATCAGCAGGGAGCAGTGGGAAAAAAGGAAGTTGGAGACAAGCTGATTCCTAACATTCCCACCCCTCATTCATGCGTTCCTGCTTTAAGGCCCGATGACCAAGCAGAGGGGGCAAGGCGACCATCCGGGGGCCTGGGAAGGGCAGGAGTGGCGACTGCAGGAAGGAGGGCCGGGAGTGGCAGGGCTGAGGCCTTGCAGCACTTCCTCATCTGCCTGCCTGGCAGCCTGGCGGGGGGCTAACGAGAAGCAAGGTGTGAAGCAGGAGCTTCAGGCGATTACAGCTGCTCACACGGCTGACAGCAGGCTGGCCACTGGCAGTGCCCGCTGCTACCTTGCCCCCAGCCCTTCCCTGATAAGGTTATTACTGCCCACAGACCTGGGGGGGGCATGCCTCCTGCACACATCCATCTTTCCTTTGGTGACCCAGGTAGCCCCGCAGGTCTCTAACAGAGGGCTATCTTGAGGTTTGACCCACGCTCTTAAAGGGGAGGGACGCTTACATCCACCCAGCAGGCGCTCTGCCCACAAGCTTCAGTGGGATCTTCTGGACCCAGGAGACAGGAGCATAGGATGGCAGGGTGCCCCACGCATTAGCCGCCTGTGCTGGCCCCAGTTGCCAGCCCTTGTGCCCCCCTGCCGGAGCCCTGACAGTCCCGCTGGGCCTCCCACACTCAGATTCAGGGTTCCTGCTTCTGGAAGCCACCCTGGCCCTGGGCCCTGTCTCCTACCTTAAACGCAGAGCCCGTGTCCCCTGCCCTCGGGCCTTTTTCCCCTGTCGTGAGCTTGACTTATTGTTTCTCAGAGCCCTGAGGACTCCTCTGGCTCTTCTCTGCCTAGTGCCTGGCACAGAACGGGGTTCTGTAAAGGTGGTGGAGGAATCATTCCAATCTGTCACCTCATTCAGCTCTGGGCAACAGGATCTGGAGAGGCTGGGACCGACCCCCCCTACTCTCGGGGGGTGGGGTGCAGGTATGTTCCCTTCTATGTGCGTTAGGGGCTCCACAGACATGAAGGTGCTTCTCCATGTCTCTCTCCACAATCCAGGCAGCTACACTGGTCATTCGGTTGGGAAATCACAGCCAGATGGGATTCAGGACACTTTTGTTGCTGAACTGGAAGGTTTTCTAAAGCCCCCTTGCGAGACAGTTTGGAAAGTCTACTCCTCCCTAAACCTATTGGTCCCACAAACCAGGCACTCCCTTTGCACTTCTCAAACTAGCCTGTTCCCTGTGTCCTAGTTTCCCCTCCATCCCCCTGTGCTCAAACAATTCCTGCAGGAACAGCCCCCCACTGCCCCTCCCCAGTGCCCCAGCTCCCAAATCATCCCATCCCTCCCACCATGCCCACTGGCCGTGGAGTCTGGCTTTTCCTTGGTAGGAATCAATTTGATTGAACTGATGTCACAAGAAGAATGGGGACAGTGGCACGGTGACTTCAGCCTGGGAGGAGAAGGGGACCTCTGGTTGTTGGGGGACAAGGATCTCAATGCTGCTCCTTGTGAAACCCTGAAACCTCTCCCTCTTCCCTGCACCCCCCTCCTGCCTGTGACCAGAAAGAAAGCCGGAGAAAGAAGCAGGATGCTGCCACCCAGAGCCGCGGTCAGCCAGTCTTGGAACAGAGATGTGTGGCTGCATGGAGCAGCCCGCGTCCCTGAAACGCCCGCCCTGTCCTCCGCTCCCAGCACCTGGCCCACGTGTCACAGCCAATTAGGCTTTGGAGGGAGTGAGAGGAAAGAAGTGACACCACGTATTGACCCCTGCTGTCTCGGGGCAGATGTGGAGGCCGGCTTGTCCCCCGCACGGCCACACTGCTAATTAATCACCTTGGCCACCAAGTTGTGACAGCGCTTTGCACGTGCCAGGCGTGTGCCAAGCTGCAGGCTGCAAGTCCTGCCGCCAGCCGCGCCCCCATGGCTGGCCCGGTCCCCCTGCTTCTGGCAAATTTTCATGGAAGCTTGTTGGGGTTAAAAGGAAAAGTGGAAAAAAGGGAGGACACTTTTTCAAGCCACCAGTGATTGCAGAGTGTGGGTGGATGGTGCAGAAATGGGAATAGCGTGGAGCCAACCGGATGAGGTGCCCCTTTCTAGACTCCCATATTGAAGGTTAATGGGATGCTCTGGGATGCTCAGGAATGTGAGTGGGCATGAAAGGCACGGGGACCCGAGGCTCCTCTTCTACAGGTTTGCCTTTTTCTTCCACCCATCTGTTTCTCTGTTCACCCCTTTCCTTCATCTGACAATTAGGGGGGAGGTCATGACCCCTGCCCAGTGCTGAGAGCCTGGAATCCTACACACCTGGAAGGTTTGCCTTACTTTTCACTGCTCTCAGGAAACCACCCCGACCCCTCAGGTCAGCTGGGGTGCATAGGCGGGTTGCCCGACATGCTGCATTTCCCCACGCATGGCTCCGGAGCTGTGATTGTCTATTAACTTGGCTGTGCCCCCGCGGAGTGTCCCTGCCGTCAGCTGTGCTGCTCAGGCCGAGCACAGTCGGTGCTAAGCTCGTCCTCACAAACATTTGCTGACCGATTCCTGAGTAAGGTTTGACCTTCCCTTCGAAGGGGCAGGGGAGGGGCAAGTAAGCTGCCCTTTGCCTGGCAAAGGTGATGTCACACAACACAGGGCCTGGGGTGAGGGCTGAGGACAGAGCAGAGGAACGCCCAAAGTATCTTTGGGTTCCTGGAGAAAAATCCAAGAAAAATGCACAAAAACAGGTTTTAAGAAGTGATGTGAAAGGTTTTACAAGTGATGCTTTAGAATTGTCCAAAACTGGAATTAGTAGCTTAAAATCGGCAGAATAAGTGTGTGAATAATAACAAGGAGCAGAGGCACGGGAATGACTATCGCACTCTGTAAAGTGCCTGGTGCTCAATACTGCAGATCTGGGGGGCCCTGGCAGAGCTCTGGCCCATGTTTCCACCGCACTGGGCCTCGCAGCCTCTGCATCACGCCCTGGGTGTCAGCCGCAAATGGCGATGGCCGTCCCAGAAGAAGCAGGTCCTTGCAGGCCAGGCTGGGCCTCGCCCGAGTGTCCACTCTTCACCCGTGTGACCTGAGCCACATTCTTTCTTTTGGCTGATCCTAGAGGGACACACTTTTGTTGCCACTTGCTCCCGGGCACGTAGGCCGTTGCCTACCCCTGCCTCTCTCGTACACGGCTCCTATTAAGGAGTCAAAGTGCACTGCCCCAGGCTCAGCCCGAAGAACCATTTGTTCATACCACTCAGGTCAGGGACAGGTGCCGCCTAGCTGGGCGGCTGCTCCTTTGTGACATCCCCCCCCACCACCCCGTGTCAGTGTAGGCGGGGCTTGTTCTGACGGCGACCTGGGAATCACCGCCAAGCTTGGAGTGTTTGTTGTGAATTGTGATACTCGGTTTTGACACAGTCTTATGTCACAGATCCCTGTTTGGGGAGATTTTGACATTCGTAACAAAGTTTGGGTGAGCAGTGAATGGGTCAGTGTTTGTACTTTCAAAATTTAATGTACCCTGAAAGAAGGAGTTTAACAGAGACTTTTTCCCTACTGTTCAAATGTTTGTTTGTATCTTTGTTTTTGCTTTTCCTTTACTGGAAGCCTTGTCCTGTGGGGGGCTTGGCTGGGGGGTGCAAGAAAAGCAACCTTCCTATTTTCTATTTGGGAGATACATGTAATTGTGCTAATGTGTGTGTGTGTGAACTGTGTAATAAGTGTGTGGTATGACTGTGTGAGTGTGTGCATGGTGAGGGCATGTGTGAGTGTGTATGAACCTATGTGTGAGAGTATTTATGTATATGGGTGTGTGACAGTGAGCGTGTGAGTGCATGTTTGTATGTGTGAAGTAAGTTTGTGCTGTGGGTGTGAGTGTGCACATAAGTGAGTGTGATTGTTCTGTAAGTGATTATGTATGTGAGGGTGTGTGTGTGTGAGGTTGTGAGTGTATGAGGTTGTGTGTGTGTGTGAAGGCACTGTAATATCTCTTACTGGACAGCCTCTGAAGACCAGGTTTGTGTGCGTGACAGGAGAAAGACAGGGACTCTTAGACTGAAGTGAACAGGCAGTCTGCCAACTAGTTCCTCTGTAAATCTCCAAATGACTTTTTTGTGACAGATCTTTTTCTTCCTAATTAGCCTTTAAATATGAAATCAAATTAAATAAGAAAAAAAAGCATAAGGGGAATTGGCCTGAAAAAGGGATACAAAAATATTCTAGAAAACAGAAACCAGCAGGGACATAAAACAGCTGACAGGCTGAGCCTTGTTGGTGAAAGTTAATCTGAGCAAAATGACCAACTTGAGTGTTCTGGGAGGCTCTGCGTTTTGATGGGCTATAGGAAGCCCTCCCTCCCTCCTCAGCCCATCTGCCTTCCCTAAAAGGTGGATGAGGTTTGCAGTTCAAAGGGTGATAACGCCATCTTGTGGTCAAATACAAAAACTGCAGCTCCTGGTAGACAACTTCCACTCCCATTTCCAAACCTGCTAGGAGCCCGGGAACCTGCAGGCACCTGGGAGGCTGGCCAACCTTTGCGCCACCAGAGAGCTCCTTTGCCTGCTGTAAACCTATTATATAAGAGAAATTATATATATATATTTTAGCACAACACTGTAAAATCCTTGTCATTTCTTAAGTGCCAATAGCACTGGTTGTCTCCTAGTGTAATTTTTGGCCCTTGAACCCTAACGCTTGACATAGAGCCAAATCCCTTGGAATTTCCTGGACGATAGAGGTGTCTTTTGTTTTTATGATGTGATTCTGGGTGAGTTCCTGGATGGCTTCAAGATGGGGAATGGTCAGTAGCAAAATGAAGCCAGGCTTAGAAGCTCGGAAGTTTTAGTCCTATCACCATCCTCCAACAGGGGAGAAGGGGTGGAGGTTGAGGCAATGACTGAGCGTGCCTACATGAGGAAACCCCTCTAAAATCCCAAACTCCAGGCTGCAGAGAGCTGCTGAGCTGTGAGCACACGTCAGAAGGGTGACCCACCCCAACTGCAGGGACAGGCGCTTCTGCAGCCTCAGCACAGAACACTTCCAGACCTCGTCCTGTGCCTTTTTCATCCGCTGTTCATTTGAAATCTGCATGATGTCTTTTATTATATAACAACCTGATAAATATAAGTATTTCCCTAATTTTTTTAAATATATATATTTTTATTGTTATTTATGTCTTTTACATTTTGCATTCCCCTTGGGTAGCCCACCACCAGTTCACCCATGATCCATCTCCATGGTCCCTTGTGTTCTTTTCTATTCCATTTTGTGCGCTTCTCCTTCCCTCCCTCCGCCTCC
>PVIJ01006013.1:0-96857 GCA_004024925.1 Scalopus aquaticus
CCCCCCCCCCCCCGCCCCCCGCACACTGGAGTGTGCGCGCTTCGATGCTGGGATGCTCTGAGGAAATCTTCTCTGGGTACGAAACTGTCTGCTGATCTCCCCAGGAGGCCCTGTGCCCCAGGCAGTCTTCTGCCCACTGTGTCCCTGTGCTGCCTGAGAGGCTCCCGAGAGCTTTCTGATCTGCTGTTGGCAGGGCCTTGCCATCAGTCAGTGGGTAGGTCAGGTTAGCTGTGACCTAAAAGCACTTGGACGTTTTCTGGGCATCCCTGGGGAAAGCTGAATAAAGTAGGAGGATGTTATTTCAGACGCTTGTGCTCCCAGGAGAACAAACTTACAGGGCCATTGCTTCCGCTCATTTTTGAAGGCCGTGCCACTGACCCTGGTGCCTATGGGCTGACCCCATACTCGGTGCCCACTCGCCAGGCAGGATGAGTGCTGCACAAAATGGGTATAGTGTCAACTGATTTCTTAACTTGCTTCATGTGGCTGCCCATGCCCTGCTGACTCTTGGGTCCTGAATAAGAGAAACAGGAATCTGTTCCTTGCTCCAAGGAAAAGAAGCCCCCAATTCTCCAGACAGTGAACACAGCAGAACCTGTTTAAGTACCTCCCAGAGCTCAGAACAAAGAAGGGGATGGTTGCGCATGTGCGGGCCCACAAATGTGGTGTAGCCACTCTCCTCCAGCAGGTCAGAAGTGCCTTCTTTGTGGCATGGGTAGATCACACTGTTGTCAGCAGTTTTCAGGTTCAGGCTGAACTCTCTCATGAGAACGTTGCGGAGATCCCTGCTGATGGTGAAGTGAGGACAGGATTCTCAATGCTGGTTGATGTCCTTTGAGCTTTACCTTGAAGTCCTGTTGTGCCAAGTGCAAGCTCAGCTGCCAGGGTCTCTAAGACCTGTTCTTCTGAGCAGCCTGCTCCAGTGGTCATTTCTTCGCAAGCTCTGCCTCCTGTGCCAGAGTCTCTGCCTGACTTTGGTCTTTGTGTTGAGCACCTGTGATCATGTCGCTGCAGCCTTAACCTATTTACAGATCTGTCTCTTTCGGATCCCTCCAGCCCTGAATTTCCTTACAATTGTTATTTTACTGGTGTTTTGAAAGAATGCTGCATGCATTTACTTAAAATGATAAAAATAGTAGAAAGGGGTGTGGTGGGACTTGAGTTGTCCCCTCTTCACAGAGAGATGCTCCCCCATGAGTGGCTCATTCAGGAGAGGTCTGTGGAAATACAAGTACACTTGTATACTCCTTTCCTGCTCCTTTAAAAACTATATTTTAGAGCAGTTTTGGCCTTACAGCAAAAGTGCGCATAGCGTGCAGAGATTCCCACGTGGTCCTGCTTCCACGCCAGCAGCCCTTGCCCCCGCTTGCTAACTTAATGTGCACAGTGGCAGCATGGTGGAATGCATCCACACTGACCTCGGGCTGCTCTGTTCTCTCGCTGTGTGATCTGTGTCCAGTGATGGACGTAAGTGTCTGTTTTTTTGACCTCATTTCTCAGGGAATTAAAGGAGAATGGTACCTTCCCAGAGATGACTGTGAGATTCTTGAGAAGTCCTAAAAATATCTTCAGAAGCAATATGTATTCGTTGAGAAAAATTAGAAAATACATATTTTAAAAAAGGCTAAAGGAATTAAAAATGTTGCCTGACAATGTTAATAGGTGACTTGTGTCCAGTACTCTGCTGATGTGGAAGTGGGGTGTGGTTTTCCCACGAGTCTTCTGGCACTTCTGTCCCTTGTGAGTATCTTGCTAGCCTGTAGATACTTGAGTTAGAAAGAGCCATTGTGGTTCATCAACTTACACCTCAGAAAGGGTCAAACCCTCATGCTAGAAAAGTAGGGTGAGTAGAAACAGGAAGAGAAACAGGTGATTGCCAAATGCCAGCACAGTTCAGGTCTTAACAATCAAAAAGCTAAGGAATGAGGTAACACTTCCAAAAGTTGGCTAGGTCACAGAATAAGAAGGAATGGAGCTGATGTAGAGATTTGGGGGCTAGTTAAGAAGTGTGTTCCGTGACTGATATTCTCTGAGATACTATGAGTCATTGGTTTGTGTTGTGCTATGCTCCCTCAGTGGTCCTGGAATGAACAAAGGTGAGGTCTAACCCAGCATTTCCCATAGTAATAGTAATTTCCATAGTAATTGGACCATAGGCCCTTTTCCTTTCAAGCTGCCTTGAGGAATTATCTTTTGGAGGAGCCTGAAAGGTGATGAGTACTAAATTCTCCTCATTTCCTTCAGAAAGTGTATTATTTTGAAGTGTCTTGTTTTTATTAATGAGCGGGTAGGGTTATTTTAACCCCATGAGCGGGGTTGCTTGTGTGTTTGGAAGAGGGTCAGGGAATGGACTTCTGTTGTTCCTGCCCTAACCACACTGGCCCTCGGTATTCGTGGGGGGACCACGGTGGTTCCTCTTTGCCTTCGGAACCGTTTAGACTGGACTGCATGCCTCTTCTTTCTTTGGTCTCTTTCCATTAACTTTCAAACAGGTTAAGTCTTGTATTCTCTCTGTGTCTGTCTGAAACACACACACACACACACACACACACACACACACACACAATATGTCCACCTAGCCATCAGGCACCTCTCTCTTTACTGGCCTCTTCATTCAGGCCTCTGTCCCTGGTGGACTATTGAGATCACAGGCTGTGTGCTCTGTGCTTTCTCTCCACCCTTGCCCTTCTTTCCAGCCTCCTGTTACTGAGATTGGGCCTCTCCCTGCTCCAGTTCACTGCAGACACTCCTTCCCCCTCCTCACCTTGGCAGCCATCCAGGGCTCATTCATGATCTGTGTTCCTCGACTCAGTATGATTTCCTTCCTCAGCTGAAGATGCCCCCTCCTGCATCCCACACACTCCCATTCTCTCTGCCGCTTTCCGAGGTCTCTCAGTTGCCTTTCTCCAGTGCACATCACATTCTGAATCGCAGACTTCATTCATGTTTGTAAGTACAGCTTAGGCTTGGGATTTGCGGTCTGCAGCTGATTATCCAGAAACACTTTGTTTTCCTTTTCCAAATAGAAATTAGAAATCACAAACATCATTCTGCCTGAACTGTGCTCTCCAAATGGCAGTCCTGCCTGCTTTCCTGATTCTGAGGAGAAAAGCGCTCTCAGTCACATGCTGGCCCCCCTTCATCCTTCTGCTCAGTGAGCAGTCAAAGTTTTAGCGCCCCTTTACCTAAGTGAATGCACCTGTGGGCACAGGGTTTGCCTCTGAGAAGAAGCAAGGTGCCTCTGCACACTGCTGAGGTGCCCTGGCCCTGCTTTCGTCACACATGTGCCTAGTCAGCTGACTCTCTGGGTCCAGACTTGTAGGAACACTTGGTGAATTTAGCTTCTGTCCCACACACACTAGTTACCTGTAAGGGATGGGTTGATCTGGAGCCCGCCAAACTCTCTGGGCCTGTCTACGTATGCCTGATAGTCCTGGCTGCTGCCTTTTGCTGCTTCCTGCCTACTCTAATTGAAAACTGCATAGAAAGAGGATTTGGGACGATGGCCCCAGCTTAACCAGGTTGACATAGTCACACATATCTGCTAGTGGGTGCTGTTTTCAAAGTACAGTCTGATGTATTTTTACAAACTGAACATTGCCATGAATCATCACCCAGAACAAGATATCCCCAAACAAGAAATAACTGGAAGCTTCCCAGGAACTCCCCTCCTACCTCCTCTCCCTATCACCCCTCCCCCCCCCACCACACACACATGCACTTGCTGCATATATTTATCCTTCAGATAAGCAAAGCACATTTCCCTGCTGAAGGCCGTCTCCTTCTGTGTCCCTACCACCAGGGTATGGGAGCGGTTCCTCACAGCTGGGCCAAAAGAGCATATACCAGGCTAAGCTTTAATTTTTGCTCACCTGGAAAATTGTACACACTGACATTTTAATGTTTATTTCTTTTATTATCTGTGAAGTTGTGCATAGTTTCATGCATTTAGGGCCAGTGGTTTATCATTTTTCTGAGAGTACTCTGTTTATGTCTTTTGTTGATTTTTTGTTGGGGTTTGTTTTTAACTTCAGTTTTTAAGAGCGTTTGGGGGATTAGTAATATATTATAAATATTTTCCCCCGTAGTTTGTCTATTGACTTTGATTATGGAAGTTTTTTTCTCTAAGAAGTATTTAAAATGTTTTATTTTATAACATAAATTTTTATTTATTTATTTTTTGCATTTAATTTGTGAGTTGGAAAGCTTTCCCTCCATGCAGGTTATGAAGGATTTGTCCCATTTTTCTTACAGTTTTGTCTGTTTTTTCCTATAATTTTGTGAAAATGACCCTTGTATGTTGTCTTTTTCTGTCTTGATGTCTGTGATCCATTTGGTCTCTTCGTATGTGTAAATGTGAATCTGGTGTTACCATTTCTGAAATAACTGTTCTGTTGTTTTAATAGCATTTGTTAAAAAGTGCAGGGACTGTGTTTTGAAAGAGGACTTGGGTAGCTTTGAAGTGTCCTGGGGTGAGAGCTGTTGGCTCAGACTTGGACCTACCTGAGGACAAGGGACCTGGTGCAGGTGTGTTTCTGTCTGTGGTCCTGCTGTCTGTGATTCTGCAGGAGGGTGGTTGTCACGCGGACTGTCTTAAAGTAGTCCCCCACTGTCCATAAGATATTAAGGAAGCTTATGCGTCATGTGGCACTCTTGCTTGGTGAAAAACACCCTCCTTCCTGTCTTATTTTGAGATGTCTTTGGGGTACTACTGCAGGACCAAACCATTGGAAGTCAGCAGGAAGTCACTGTTTTTAGGTGTACCTAAATGTGACCAGGCTTTAAGGCTGAACCTGTGTCCACTATGAGGAAGTGGAAGAGACCATGTGTTTATAGACAGGTCGTTCAGACTTCATGTTAGTTTTTTCCAAGATAAAATGAGAAAATTGTCCCAAATGATCCAAGGTCCTTTTGATAGCGGGAAAATGAGGAGCTTTCAAATGCCAAAGGCAGTGCCCAAATTTCTTATTGGTTACTATATTGGTTCTGCACCCGCGTGCACATTTGCAAGACTACTCAGGTTTAGGGAACTACAACGTTGGGATTTATTTAACAAACAGGGAAAAGCAAAGAATTACTGAAGTCAACATATGGCCGTTTACCTTACTTAGAGCAATGTCCAGTCCTTTAAGTCCCAGAAAAGTAACAAAGGTGGCGTCTTCCTGCCACTGCTGATGTGAAGCTCCTCTTCCAAATAATAGGCCACGATTCCAAAAACGGTGTCTTCCTGCTTCTGCAGATGTGCAACAGCCAGAGAGTAGGCCAGGTTCCAACTCATGAGGACGACACAGGACACAACTGGAAATGCTCCTGAAACTGCCATGGTGTCCCAGCGCAGCACCAGGCCAACAACACTGCAAACAGCAACTACAGTGGCCAGACGGCCCTCAGACTCCATCAGACTGCACTCACGCATTTTAGGGCCTCTGCCTTCTTCCTTCGGCTGCAGCAAAAACAAAACTGGGAGCAGTTTCCTTCACTCGGCTACTTGCAAAACTTCCAAAGTCGCTGGTCCCAAAGTCACTAAAGATTCCAAAAATGCTCAATCCGAAACTCTATATCACAGCGGCTCAAAAAACTTCTGGCGTCTGATTTCCAAACTCTCAATCTTGGCAGCTACATTTTTTGCTGCTGATTTCTCTGTTCCTACATCATGATGACCCTTTCCCCCTTCTCTGTCAATGCCTTTTATTTCTCATCAGATTCTCCACCCCATATTGCAAACTTAGCATTTTCCCTGGGGCTATACATTCTCATCAGCAAACCCCTTCCAGGGGGTACGACCTCCACTGGACTTTGGACTCAGCGTGGTTACACTTTCATCCTCTTAGTTCTGTGGTGCTGTGGAAATGGTTTTGCACAGAACAACTCCTTCCTCTTGCTGTCACATTCCTCAGGACTGTGTGTCGGCCTGTTCTTTGAGTTTTGGCAAGAGTCCTCCTTTTGGACACAGGGTTTGGCAGGTGACTTTGTGGGAAGAGCCACATAGCCAGGCTCCTGTACTCTTCCTTATGTCCTGTTTTTCTTTCCAGACCTGTAAGTTTATCTCCAGAAGTGATTATTAAAGATCTGCTGAGTATCCATTTGTTTGCAATGTGAAAACTAGAATTTCTTAACTCCTGGATGGATTTCTGGACCCATATCCAATATGAGTTTGTGTGGTGTTCTCTCCACACCAAAAAGCAATTTTCAGACACCAGCAGGGTGTCCTGGTATTCAACTCAATTCTGATACTGCATACCTGAAGATAACATCAGATTGCAGGTTAAGGGCTCAGTCTCCCAAGATTGCCCTAGCCTGCACAGGCTGGGCACAAGCCCCAGGCTGTTTACCTGTTCTTCTGACCAACTGGCTACAAATTTGGTTCCCATGACTCCTTCCTAGCTTTGATTAACTTGCTGGAGTAGCTCACAGACGCAAGAACTCACTAGATCGCCAGTTTATGCCAAAGAATATTAAAGGATATACATCAGCACTCAAATGAAGAGGTACATACCGTGAGGTGCTAATGTAACTGGTGGCTGAAGCCAAAGACTTACAGGTGGTGCCCTGTGGAGGGGGTTGCTGTTACAAATAGATAGCCTCAGGAAAAATGCTAACAAGCATCAAGTTTTGGGGTGGAGACTCTGATAAGAACTATAAGGGACTGCAGAAGCAGCCCCCAGGATTTGGTGTTCGGGATCCAGCATTTGAGCATTCAGCGTTTGGGATTCAGTGTTTTTGGATCTTCAGCAATTCTGGGGTCAGCGATTTTGGCTCCCACGGCACTGATCTTCCAGAAGGCTGGTGGAGGATGTGGAGAGGCCTTCAGCAGCCAACCTAAGAGAGGAAAATTCAGAGCCTTTGCAAGTAGCCGAGCGACTGAAACTGTTTCTGGTTTTGCTGCTTTTACCGTTTGGCAAGGAAGGCGAAGACCCGGAGCTGGGAGCCTCACTGAATGGCGTGAGTGTGGCCGTTTGTCGGGTCATTCCGCCGCTGCAGCTGCTGTTTTGAGTGTCGCTTGTCTGGTGCTTTGCTGTGGCATCTTGGCAGCTCCAGGGGCATCTCTCCTGTTGTATCTTCTGTTGTCTTCATGAGTTGGAACCTGGCCTACAGTCTGGCTGCCGCTTGCTGCAGGCCCTCAGTGTCAGGAAGACGCCATCTTTGGCATGTGGCCTATTGTTTAGGAGAGGAGCTCTGCGTCCTTAGTGTCAGGAAGATGCCATCTTAGCTGCGTTTTGTTCAGGACTTGAAAACACTGGACACTACATTGGGTGAGGTAAACGACCCTTTTTGGCCTTGTTATTGGACAGAGGGGCACCCCAAAACCCCCAAACTGGCCTGCTCTAAATAGGTTCTGCCATCCGCTGCATCAATCCAAAACATATAATACCTTTAGTGGAAAGAAACTTTAATACAATTAGAAAAGACGGAGAATATAGTTTTAAATCAAGCACCCAATGTTAGCCATCACCTTGTGGGTAAAAGTCCACCTAAATGGGATTGGCCCAAAAGCCTGCCACAGGGGCAGAGACCCATAGAAAAGAGTCAGAAACAGTCAGACAATTCTGGGAGAAAAGAGCAAAATCAAAATCGAGATCAGTGTTGCCATGGTTAACCTCTCCATGGGTCTCTCACCCACATCGGCTTCAATCAGTCCAGGCTGTGCAGCTTCTTCACATGTCTCTCTGCTCCTTGTGCCTCTTCTGGTCTCCATCCTGCTTCCTTCCTTCTCCCCTCCCCTCTCTCTCCTTCTCCAGCTTAGCTCTCCTGCTGAGCTCCACCCTCCCTTGGGTGGGGCAGGGAACCTGGAACACTCACTTTTCCTAGGGACCACCCTGTTACAGCCTCAGTAACTCTTGTTTTCCCCGGTTTGCTATAAATAAACCCCATTGTTGTTCTCTGGGCCTGAGTAGTCTTGCAGTTGTGCATGCAGGGGAAGAATTCAGTGACCGCTAAACTGTTTGGGCAGTGTCCTTGGCTGGTTTTAGTGCCCCTTGCTGCCCTATATCACTAAGACAAAGGAACTTCTGTTCTGGAGCTTAGTGTAGGTGGAAACCCTCTGCCTCCCCAAATTGGAAGCTCTCCAAACCCCTTCCATTTTTGGTCTTGATAAGGAGGCTCCATTACCTAGGCATGATTTATTAAATCATTAGCCACTGGCAACTGAATTTAAATCTCCATTCGCTGTGCTCTCCTCTCCTCCCCCCGTGCCCTCCTACCTCCCAAAGGTCTGAGGCTGGGATTGGAAGTTCTAGCCCTCCAATCAAGTGGTTGCTTCTCCTGGCAACCAGGCCCCATCCAAAAGGTACCACATTAACATAATAAAGGAGACCCCTTTTCACACTATACTCAGGAAATTCTAAGTCTTTTGGGAACTGTGAGCAAGGAACTGGATGAAGACCAAACATGAGAAGTACATTTTGGTTGGGCCTCCCTGGTGGCGCAACAGGTTAAGCGCAGCGCTGTGGAGCTGTCAGCTGCTGTGGCTGTGAGTTCAGTGCCCCGTCCGGGAGAATCCCACATGGTGGAGCAGACCTCTCCTGCCGGCTGCTCCCCTCAGCAATGTATTTCTGTCTGTCTGACTGTTCTGCTCCCCACTCTGTCTCTGGTGAACCCTCTCACCGCCTCACACCTCTGGCCTGCATCCCAGCTTGTATGCAAAAATAAAAATTAAAAAAAAAAGTACATTTTGGTCTTCTGAATGATCAACTATGTATTTTTTATAAATCACAATATTTCAACTACCTTCTGAATTCTGTGAAACCAGACTCCACTATAAGAATTCTTTTGTGACATTTTCCTTTCCTACTTTGAAGTGAAGGTACACACAAGCAGGCTAAGTGTGTGTGTTTTTTTTTAAAGTTTTTAAATTTTGATGAAATTCAAATTTGGTAATTTTCTTTTATGGATGATGCTTTTGGTGCACTAGTGTAGAAATCTTTACTTAACCTAAGGTCACAGAATTACTTCTTGTTTTCACTTAGAAAACAAGTAGTAATTCATTTTCCACCCTTCACCCCCCATTTTGTTTATTGAGGTAAAGTTGATTTACATCATACTATCTGCTTTGGGCCTGTAGGTTTAAACCGCTACAAATGTATGTTTTCATACCATACCCATCACTAATGCCCCAATAATCCTCCATCATGTTTGATTGGGCTCCCTCCTTTCCCCACTCCAACTTACATTTTCAAAACCCATTTTGAGTATGTATGGTATGAGGTGATTGATCAAATTTTGTCTGGTTTTTGCCCATGGGTATCCAATTATTTTAGCAACATTTTTTGAAATTATCATATTTTCCCTACTGAATGTTGTTGAAACCTTTGTGAAAAATTAACTGTAAATGTGCGAGTATATTCCTGGATTCTGTTTTGTTGTCTGTATGTCTGCATTGATGCCAGTACCATTCTGTCTTGACTTGTATTAACTTTTGAAAAGTTAACTTTTGTTAAGTTCTCCCAGTTCTTTTTGAAAATCTTTGATTTTTGTAGATTCTTTTCTTTCCCATACACACTTTAGAATGGGCTTGTTAATTTCTACAACTGTGGAATTTCATAGGGAATGTGTTGAATATTTAGTCCAATTTGGGTAGAATTTTATTTGTAAATTACTCCCTGACAGATAAAAACACAATTGTCTTTTTATGTGTTGGTCATATACCAATACATACATTGGTCCTGTACCCAACACCCCATTGTAACTGGGTAGTTCCCAGGAAAAAGGGAGGTTCCAAGTTTCCTGCTTTACCCTAGGAAGGGTGGACCTGAGCTGGGAGTGAGAAGCTGGAGAGGAGACTGGAGAAGAAAGGAAGAAAGATGAGGCGCAAGAAGGAGACCTGGAGGAGGCACGTGGAGCAGAGAGACATGTGAAGAAGCTGCGCTTGCTTCTTGGGTTTTGGACTGGTTGAAATGGATTTGGGCGAGAGACCTTGTGGGGAGGTTAACAATGGCAGCTTTTGTCTTGATTTGATTTTGCTCTTTTCCTTCCACTTGTCTGGCTATTTCTGACCCTTTTTTTTTTTTTTTTAAAGATTTATGTTTTATTTATACATACAAGCTGGGGTACAGGCCAGAGGCATGGGGCGGTGAGAGGGTTCACCAGAGACAGAGTGGGGAGCAGAACAGGCAGATCAGAAATACACCACTGAGGGGAGCAGTGGGCGAGGCAGGAGAGGTCTGCCGCGCCATGTGGGAATCTCCCCGGCCAGGCGTCTAACTCGCATCGCTGCTGCTGACAGCTCCACAGCACAGCGCTAATGCGCCACCGGGGAGGCCCCTGTTTCTGACCCTTTTCTGTGGGTTCCTACCAGAAGGTGCTTTAGACTTGTAACAGGCTTTCGGGCTCAGTGGCCCTGCTTTGAGCCAACCCTGTTTGCCTGGGCATTTTCCCATAAGGGGGATGGGTAACTTTGGGTGCTTGATTTGGAAACTTTATTCTTTCTGTTTTCTGTATTATGTATTAATTGTATTAAAGTTCCTTTCCATTAAAGGTCTTATAAAACTAGAGTATGTGTTGTCTTGATGTGGAAGATGGCAGACCTTATTTAGAGCAGGCAGCTTTGGGGGTTCTGGGGTGCCCCACCTGCCCTGTAAACCGCTACCCCCTACTGGAATTAGAAGCTTTATATTAAGGAGGTAAACAGAAAGGTGATAAAGTCAGTATACTGAGACATCTATAAAATTAATGTAATTGCAAGGAGTTAAACATGTTTTTTAAAAATGTAGACCAACATTTTTTTTCTTTTTCCCCTTACCACCATCCCTTGTGTCTCCGTTCCCCTTTCCCTTCCCCCTCCCTTGTAATCTCAGAGTCCTCAGCATGTTTATAAATGTCTAGTAGTTTTTGAAAGTGTTTTATGATATTTCATTGTCTGTTGTATGATGTCCAATATTGGTTTCTGATTTCATTTACTGCATGTCTTTTTTTTCAGAACCCCTCCATTTTGTTGAAAATGACTGCATTTATTCCTTTCTTGTGGTGGTGTAGTATTTCATGCTTTGTATGAGCCACATCTTTTTGATCCATTTGTCCATTGAAGGATATGCTTCCACGTCCTAGTAGCTATTGTAAATAATACTCCTGTAAATATTGTGGAACATACAGGGTTTTTTTTGTTGTTGGTGGTGGTGGTTTTGTATTCTGTGGATTTATGCCTACGAGTGGGATTGCTGGGTCATAACAGTATTTCTATTTTTAATTGTTAAAGGTAAATCCAGTCTGCTTTCCATAATGGTTTTAAGAGTTCACATTTCCACTAGCAGTGTAATAGGGTTCCTTTTTCTCTGTAGCCTCGCTAGCACTTGTTGGGAGTCTTTTGAATAGGTGCCATTCTCATGGGTGTGAGATGATTATCTCATTGTTTTAATCTGCATCTCTCTTACTAGGAGTGATCATAAACATTTTTTAATGTCTTTTGGCCTTCTGGATATCTTCTTTAATGAATTGTATGTTCATATCTGCTGTCCATTTGTTAATTGGATTTTTTTTGTTGAATTATGTGAGTTTTAATACATCTTGGATAGTAATCCCTTCTCAGTTATATTTTGTGTAAATATTTTTTCCCATTCAGTGGGGTGTCTGTTTAAGTGTCATGTATTTTCTTTTGCTCTGTAGAAGCTTTTTAACTTGTGGTAATCTCAATTGTTCATTTTAATTCCCTTACCATAGGAGTTGAGTCACCAAAAAATCTTTATTGTTCATATTGTGGAATGTATTACTGATGTTTTATTCTCTATATTTTACTGTTTAGGTCTTATATTTAAATATTCCATTTGGAATTTATTCTTATGTATGGTCTTAGCTAATAATCTAACTTCATTCTCTTATGTGTGACTTTTTGGTTTTCCCAGTACTGTTTATTAAAGAGACTCTTCCCCATTTTATGGTCACAGATGTTTTGTCACACGTTAGGTGCTGTTACATGAGTGGATTTACTTCTGGACTTTGATTTCTGGTGCAAGATACAATATTTGCATCGATAGTCATTTGATATTGGTCTGCCTATGTATTTTTGTGCCAATATCATATAATTTTTAATACTGTTACTTTAGAGTTAAGTTTGAAATCAGGTAATGTGATAACCTGTTTCTTTGCTTTTTTCTAGTTCTAATACCAGGTTAAGGAGATGTGCTCACAATGTGCATCCTTGTCTTGCGCCAGATCTTATGGGAAGAATTTCAGTTTTTCATCTTTGGGTATTATATCTGCTATTGGTTTGTGATACATGACTGTTATTATCTTAAGGTTGTTTTTGCAGCTCAAGGCCTTTGATGGTTCCATATACATTTCACTACTTTTTCTACAGTTTCTTTGAAAAATATTGCTGGATTTTGATGGGGATTGTGTTAAATTAGTATATCATATTAGGCAAGATAGTAATTTTGATTATATTGATTCTCTCCATCCATAAGCACTATCACTTCATTTCCTTATGTTCCTATGTATAACCTTTAATAATAGCTTGTAGTTCTCCTTATATAGGTCTTTCACTGCCTTCGTTAGGGTGATTCCAAGTATTTAATTCTTGAAACATAAGTGGAGTTATTTTCTTAATTTCTTTTACAACTTGTTATTTGTATATATAAAAAACTATGGGTGTTTGTATTGATTTTGTAGCCTGTCACTTTGCTGTACTCATTGTTTCTAATAACTTCTTGTTGGAGTCTTTAGTATGTGCTGTATATAATGTCATATGGCCTGTGGATAGTGATAGTTTTGCTTCTTTTCTGACATGGAGTCTCTTTATTTTCTGTGTTTGTTTGATAGCTCTGGCCACAAGTTCTAATACCAGGTTAAGGAGATGTGCTCACAATGTGCATCCTTGTCTTGCGCCAGATCTTATGGGAAGAATTTCAGTTTTTCACCTTTGGGTATTATATCTGCTATTGGTTTGTGATATATGACCGTTATTATCTTAAGGTGAGTTTTTCTATTCCCATCAATTTTTATGATAAATGGATGTTGAACTTTATCAGATGCTTTCTTTGCATCTATTGATATAATTTTTATCTTCTTCGATCTGGTGTACTACATTAATTGATATACATATGTTGAAGAGTTTTTGGATCTCTAGGATGAATCATACTTGATCATGGAGTATAATCCTTGTGATATACAAATTGAATTCAATTTGCTAGTATTTTTTGAAAATAGTTGCATCAATGTTCATTTGATATTGGTCTATAATTTCCTTGTGCTGTCATCTGGTTTTGGTATGAAGGTAATGTTGTCATAATAAAATATATTAGGGTAGATTCTTTTTATATTTTGAAAAACAGTTAGAGCTAAGTTGGCATTAGCTCTTTAAAAGTTTTATAAAATTCATGTGTGAGGCCATCTGGACCTGGGCTTTTGTTTTTCAGAAGATTGTTTTTATTACTCTTTCAATTTCTGTGTCTGTGATTGGTTTATATAGTTCATCTGTTCCTTCCTGAGTTAATCTTCTTGGGTTGATTATATTGATCTAGAAATTTATCCATTTCTTCGTGGTCATCAAATTGATTGGCATAGGTTTTCATAATAATCTCATATTCATTTGTATTTCTACACTGTCTGCAATGATTTCTCCCTTTTCATTTGTGATTCTGTTTATTTTCTGTCTTTTTCTCTCTGTCTTTGTCTCGTTTGCCCTCTCAGCTAGCCTAGTTAGAGGTTTATCTGTTTTATTTATCTTGTCAAAGAGCCAGGTCTTGGTTTCATTGATTTTTTTAAATTTATTTCTACTCTTTTATTATTTCCTTCTGACTTTAGGTCTTGTTTGTTTCTCTTTTTCAGGATGCTCTAGGTATAAGATTAGGTTATTTGGGAATTTTCTTGCTTTTTAAATGGGCCTGTATTGTAGTTATCGAACCCCTTAAGACTGCTTTTGCTGTGTCCAATGGATTCAGGTAACTTGTATCATCATTTTTGTTCATCTCAAGATTTTTAAAATTGCTGCTTGGGTTTCTTCATTTATCCCATTGCTATTAAGCAGTATGCTGTTAATTTCCATATGATCATGTTTTTCCAGTTTTTTTCTTCTTAAAGTTAATTTCTATTTTTATAACATTGTGGTTGAGAAGGTACTAGGTATAATTTTAGTCTTTGTGGTTTCATTAACAATTTCCCTGTATCCCAGAATATGTTCTATTCTAGAGGATATTCCAAGTGTATTTGAATAAAATGTATATGCAGCACATTGGGCGAAGTAGTCCATAGATATCTGTTAGGCCTGTTTGGTCTAGCTCCTCAGTTTGAGCTGTTGTTTCCTTATGTGTACTTTGTCTTGTTGATCTGACCATTGTTGTAATACTAGATTGTAGATGTAATCTAGTATTATTGTGTTGTTGTCAATTATCTCTCAAGTTTTATATATATGTTTTAGAAATATATGTATATATATTTACATCATTGTTCATTTTGTGCAATGTTTGATTTCTCCTCTCAGGTGTAGTCCTGGTAAAATTCCCACCACCCAGTCACCGTGAACCATCACCATAGTCCCTTGTGCTCTTCCCTCCCCTGTTTCAATCCCTTTTCCTCCCCTTCCCCTGCTGAATGTCTCCAATGTATAGTTGCCTGTTAGTTTTATCTTTTTTTTTTCCGATCCTTTATTTGGTTTCCCTATATTCCTCCTATAAGTGAAACCATCTGATATTTTTCTTTGCTCAGTGAAATTAGAAAGAAAAAGAAAAATGTCTTCTGTATCTTGATGTTACATCATTTGGTACATATATGAGGTTCTTGTTACATTGGACTCATAATTGTAATATAGTGTCTTGTTTTTTCATCTCTTTTTAACCTTTTTTTTTTGGATTTGCATTTTTTTAATCTTTCTTAATTCAGTCTTTTGTCAGATATAAGTATAACTGTTCCTGATTTTTTTTTTTGGTTGCCATTTGCTTGTATAACTGTCTTCCAGCCTTTAAATCTAATTCTGTATTTGTCTTTGTTGGTAAGGTGAGTTTTTTATGAAAAGACAGATGGTTGAACTTTGTTTTGAAACCCATGCAGCCACTCTGCAGCTTTTGACTGGTGAGTTCAAGCAGTTAATACATTTAAGGTGATTATTGAGATATAAGTGTTTATTGTCATTTAGTTATGGTTTTGGTTTGTCTTTTTTATTTTCTTGAGAACTTCCTATTATGTTTTGTTTCTTAGGTTCCATTTCTGTTGTCTTATGTGCGGGGCTCTTGTGAGGTTAATGTATTCTGGACTGTTTGTCAGACCCGTGGGGTGATTTGGTCTCTGACTGGATTAAATGGGCTACATTATTACTTTCTGCTTCCTCCTTCATGTACCTAATTTAGGTGTATTTTGCCTCTATAGTCATTGTTCTGTTGCTTTATGATAACCCCTTTAGTATTACTTTCATAGGTGGCTTGGTAATGATAAATTCTTTTAGTTTTTGCTTTTCAGTGCAGCTCCTTACTCTTTTTTTCTATCTTGACAAAAAGTCTTGGGTAGAAGGTTCTGGGCTGGAAGTCTTTCTTTAAGTACTTTGAATATTTCTTTATAGTCACTTTGTGCTTGTAATGTTTGTTGAAAATTCTTCTGGTAGTGTGATTGATGTTCCCTTATAGGTTACCCTGTTTTTTCTTGATATTTTTAGTATTCCGCCTTTATCATTCATTCTCAACAGCTTTATTATTATGTGTCTTGGGGTAATCTATCTGGTATTTTAATTTTTTTTAAACTCTTTGGGCCTCTTGGATCACAACTTCTGGTTCATTTTTCAGGGTAAGATTGTTTTCAGATACTGATAAATGAAGTGAGATTTTTTTATGTTAAGAGGGAAGGGGGAGAAAGAATCAAGGGGATAAAAGGACTGGTTGGAGGAGGGATAGTTCTAATTGAATGTCTAGCAAAATCATATCAACCTGTAGAATTTAACCTTTTTAATTATGCAACACTAAGTTTACTGTCAGAAATCAATCTAAAACATGGAAAATTTGTTCATAAGTGCAATTTTTTTATTCCAGCACAAATATTCTGATTGTATCAAGTACTGTCATGCCGCTAACCTCAGCGTTTACTCTCAATGGTGGAGACAATATATGTGGTAGATACTGCTATGAAGGGATATATCATTGTACCAGAAAATGCTAATTCCAGAAATTGCTTTTCCATCACAATTTCTATGTGAAAATAAATACTTGTGGCAGAGTTTGATGCACTATTTGCAGGTAGCCAAGTGCCTACTGCCTGTGAACAATGGGATAGGCCACCTCCATAGCTGTTACTCCGCTCTCCTAAGCCAGGCCAACTGGGTCTTCATGAACAATGAGCAAGTTGGAAAGCGTCAGTTAAAACATGAATAATGACATATAGCACTTTAATTTGCATTTCTCTAATCGTAAGAAAGATGACATTTTCTATGCAGGTTTTTATCATTGGTGTTTTTTTATGCTAATTAACTCCAGTAATTAGAATCTGGGTGTTGCTGTTCTGTAGAATTTTACAAATAAAAATTAACGTGTCTTAATTCATGGCTTCTTCTAGTTGATTCATTATATTTTGTGTGGGTATTTTGTCACATCTTTCTTGTCTTTAGTTAATTCCTTTATGTTGTTAGATTTTAGAAATTGCTTTCTCCTTTAACATTGTAGGTGAATGTACCATTCTGTTTCTAAAGGAGAAGACTTTTCTTCTTTAATCCTTTGATTTAATATTTGATTTCTGTAAATATTTAAAAAATTAAATATTAAGGGACATATCTGGTCTGATCAAGTTCTCGTATACTCTTTTGGGTCTTTAATTGATACTACGCTGGAACTGCGTATTTTCTTGAAGATACAATCAGTTTTACTCTTATGCTTAAACGCGGGCATATCTTTGCATTTTTCATGGTTTTCTTTTCCTATAAAATCTGTCTAAGAAAGTTGTCATGCAGAAAATTGTATACAAATTTCATGTTTCTTGAGTTTAGTTAATGCCCAAATAAATATTTAATGTTTGTATTGCTTTTTAGGAGTGACATTTTTCCCACTCTGTATTATAGCTGTGTGACAGGAAAGCAATTATTTAATTAATCATAAAGGTAATTACAGCAGGTTTTAGAAAGTTTGATATATAGTGAAAATTATTCAAATTCTGTGACTATTTGTATCTTGTATTTCTTTCCAATTAAAAAATATTATATTTATGTATGTATAAATAAAAAATAAATTTTTAAAAAAAATAAAAAAAAATATTATATTTGCTATTTACTATTAGATCACTTTAACCTTAGAAAATGCTTGTCCACTGTACCAAGCAAATTACAGACATACATAGAATTAAGCCCTCTTATTCCCTCCTACTTCTGTAGTTGATGTTAGTTTACCCTGGAGTATATAGCCTTCCACACTTTTATGTATACTCATATAACATACACACTGAGATTTTTAGAAATGAGGGATATAACTCACATATCATAACATGTTTTTATCATATATGTTCCTGTATTTTTAGTATTTATAAACTTGTGCAGTCACTGCTTCTATCTAATTCCAGAACATTTTCATCACCCAAATGAACTTTGTACCCATTACCAGTCATTCTTCATTTCCTCTCAGACCTCCTCTGGCAACCACCAATCTACTTTTCTGGCCTCAGAGATTTGTCAGTTCTGACATTTCAGATAAGTGGAATCATACCATATGTGACTTTCTGTTTCTGGCTTTTTTCACTTGGATAATGTATTTTGGGGTTTTCCATATTGTGGCATGTATGAGGACTTCATTCCATTTATTGGCTGAGTGTAATATTTAGTTGTATGGATGCACCACATTGTATTATTAATTAAATTAAATTATTAAATCATCAGTTGTTGGACATTTGTGTCATCTATGATGGATACTAGTTCTATGAATGTTCGTGTAAAAGTCCCTTCATGGACACATTTTCATCTCTCTTGGACATAGACTTAGGAGTGGTTTCTGGGTCACATGGTAACTCTAGCTTTCATCCTTTGAGGACTTACCAGACTTTCTCACAGCAGCTGCACCATTGTATACTGTATCTATTCCAGTTCTCCACGGCCTTACTAACACTTGTTATCTGTGTTTTTTCTAGCCACCCTAGTGGTTTTGATTTGCATTCCTAGTTACTAAAAAAAAAAAAAAAAAAAAGCAAAGTATTTTTTCATGTGCTTTTATTAGTTATTTGTATGTCTTCTTTGCAGAAATGTCTATTTAGATCCTTTACCCATTTTTTAAATTGGGTTATTTGTACAGTTGTTTTTTTTTAAATTCTGGATTCTAGACCATTAGTAGATAAATGATTTGCAAGTATTTTTCCTATCCTGTGAATTTTCTTTTCTTTTGATAGTGTCCTTTGAAGCACAAAGGTTTTTAATTTTGATGAAGTCTAATTTACTTAGTATTTCTTTGCATATGCCTTTTGTATTGTACTTCAGAAACCATTGCCTAATGGAAGATTACAAAGATTTTTCTCTTATATTTTCTTCTAAGGTAATTTGAGCACTTACATTTAGGCCTTTGATTCATTTTGAGCTTTTTAAAAAAGATTTTTATTTATTGGGCCTCCCTCGTGGAGCAGTGGTTGGGTGCTGCGCTGCAGAGCTGTAGGCAGGCAGCTGTGGTACGAGTTAGATGCCCGGCTGGGGAGATGCCCACATGGCGCGCCAGACCTCTCCTGCCTTGCCCGCTGCTCCCCTCAGCAGTGTATTTCCCTCGATCTGCCTATTCTGCTCCCCACTCTGTCTCTGGTGAACCGTCTCGCTGCCCCACACCTCTGGCCTGCACCCCAGCTTGTATCTTTTAAAAAAAGATTTTTATTTATTTTTGCATACAAGCTGGGGTGCAGGCCAGAGGCCAAAAATAAATAAAAATCTTTTTTTTTTTTTAAGATTTATTTATTTATGAGGCATCGAGAGGGTTCACCAGAGACAGAGTGGGGAGCAGAAAAGGCAGATCGATGGAAATACACTGCTGTGGGGAGCAGCGGGCGACACAGGAGGGGTCTGCCGCGCCATATGGGAACCTCCCCGGCTGGGCATCGGGTGTCAAACTCGCCCCAACAGCTCCACAGAGCTGCGCTTAACTCGTTGCGCCACCAGGGAAGCCCCTTTTTTGAGTTATTTTTTATGTGTGATGTGAGGTAGTAGTTTAACTTTCTTCTTTTGGATGTGAATATGTAGTTGTCCTAGCAGCATTTGTTGAAAAGACTGCTCTTTTCCAGTGAATTGACTTCACATTTTTTTTGAAAATCAGTTGACCATTAATTTGATAGTATATTTTCTACTCTTGGTTCTGTCTTGTCGATTTCTGTGTCTTGTCCTTAATGCCAGATATCACATTGTCTTGATTACTGCAACTTTGGGAGTAAGCTTAGAAATTTGGAAATTGTGAGTCCCCTGACTTTGTTTTTTTTTTTCAGAACTGTTTTGACTCTTCTGAGACCTTTGCCATTTCCATACGGATTTTATAATCAACTTGTCAATGTCTGCAAAGAAGTTGGGTGTAGGGGCAGTGTTAGTAGGTATTGTATTGATTGCGGAGGTCATTTTGGGGAGTATTGCCATCTTAATAGTATTTAAGTCTTCAAATCAGTGAACTTAAGACTCTCCTTTTTACTTAGTTCATCTTTAATTCTTTTCAACACTGTTGTGTTGTTTTCAGTTAACTAATGGAAGGGCTTCCCCTGCCTCTCAGAGCACCAGTATTGTGATACTGACTGGTGTCAGCAGTGTTCCTCGTGATGCACAGAGAGAGCACTTAACTCCAATTTATGCTTGCTAGACCTGAAATTGGGACAGAGTACAATGAAGTAAATGAAAGACTCCCATGAAGGTGGTCAAGGATGGAGACTGATCTCCATATAGTGAGACAGCAGTCTCTTGTATGTCAGGAACCTGAGCACTGTGAGAGCAGCATGTAGGAGTGGGTGGCCACCTGGTGGACTACACCTTGTGAGCCAGAAGGGAGGCTTGAATTTTAATTTAGCCACTTAGGACTGTGACTGGAAGCCTCTGGTTCTTGGACATTGAAGGTGAGGGAGCTGATGATCTAGGGCATAGGGTCCTGTGTGTGAAGATGGCAGGCAGTGCTCACACACTGTAGAAACTGAGGCTTGACCCTCTTCTTTCTTGGGGCTGGGTGTCTCACGGTGATGTCCTGTTGCAGTGGTCATCCATGTGAGGGTGGCTAGTCGTAGAATGGCAGAAGCCTGTGCTCCCTTTGGAAGTGATTGCAGGAGGCTTTGTTTGGGTGTTCATGCCGCTAAGAATACTGACTTGGGGAGGTGCCCTTGTGGCAGTGGAACTGGTGTGACTGTCATCCTCACTCTACCCCAGGGCAATGCAGTTATACCTCCTTGTTAAAGGTTCTTTTTAAAGTAGGGACTAATTGCCTTTTCTTAGCTGAGTAAATGTATTATTGTTTGAAATGCTGTCTGTCAGAGGTGCCTTTCTGACGTTTGTTTCATACGTGACTGTTCTTATAATAAGAAGGACCTTTAATGTAAGTCACTAAACAAAATTGTCAAATCTGCTTTGCTGAAACTGGGTTGCATTCCTAAGGCAATGTTTTATTTCCTTGTTTTTCAGATTTTTGGTCCAATGAGAAAATTACATTTGATAGAGCATCTAGTTCTGCTAATTTAAAGGGTAGTGGTATGGGGATTGCTAATATATACATTAGACCAAGATGTTCCTCTGAAGCACTTTTTTCGGGAGGCAATGAAAGGTAATTGTTTATCCGCTGCGTGGGGATGGGCAGCGGAAGCAAAACAGCATAGTGATTCTGGGTGACACTGATTGCAACTCACCATCCAGGGCTGCAGGAGGACCTGGGCAGCTGGGTGGCCTGGATCTTGACCATCTGTCTCTGCAGTCCCTCGCAGAAGGGGGACTGAAGGGTCTCACTCCATTTATATGCAGAGGGACCATTAGGGTGGATCATTTGGCTTACGAGGAGACTTTATAAATAGTAGGAGTGTTTCTGCAGCCTGTCTTCATTCTGTTCACAGCTAAAATTCCCTGGCAGCCTGTAACTAATGAGAGCGGAAAAGTACTATTTGGAGACACTAAAATCCAGGAGGCTTTAGTGCTCCCATGTTATATTGTTGCTTTGACTATTCCCTTGGGTGACCATCTCTTTCATTGAGCTGTTGTCAGGCTATGTTCTTACCAAACCCCCAACGTCTTTTGTTAGCAGGAGAGTCTGACCATGCACCCTCAGGGCTTGTGTGGCCAATCAGATGGTGCCCAAGATCACAAGCTGGTCCTGGCGTTGTCTGGATCTGAGTAGTCCAATCCGCTGTGTGTAAATTGGGCAAGGGGACTGAATCAGCACAACGCATAGGTAGATGCTTGCCGTGTTAACCACTGCTGGTCTTTTTGCTTCCTTGAGTCTGCGCTTTGAGTACAGTGAGGCTTAGGGAACTGGGCAGCTTGTATAAGATTCCTTTGCTGTCCATGGTGAGCAGGCTCTTCTGACCCCAGAGCGCTAAATTATATTGCTTTATCTTTATCTGAAATCTTTCAAAGCTGTTCCTTGCTTTGAAGAGATCTGATATGTGAATCCTTTGCCTGCTTCTTCATTTTCTCACCAGGGAACTCATGGCTTCTTGAAGCATTACTTTAGCTCAGAACTGCCACTGTGATTCTGGTGCTGTGTGTGCCATCTATGCGGTGCTAAACTATCCTGTTAAACTCTGTCTGGTATGCGCCTTTCACTGTGCCAATGCATGCGCACACAGCAAGACCCTCCTCCCCTGTAAAAGAACGACAGGGATAACCCAGAGACAGGCTGTGGGGAGAAGTCTGCCAGACTGTGGGGGAGAGGTGTGGAGGTCAGTTGTGCAAGTAAATAATGGACTTTGAGGAGACTCGACAAAGCATTGATGTACCCTGATTATCATGCTGAAGAAGTAGGGATTGTTTTAGAGAAAATGAGGCAGCCTATTTCCAACTCAAGGTACAATAGATGAGGTGAGGGATATCCCACTACTGGTATGCATCAGGGAGGAGTGTGTGACAGTAACAGGATTAGTATGATGTTCCCTGGCATTTACAGGTGGGGTGGGGTGGGGGTGGGCACAGAGAGAGGTCAGCCAAAGGCAACCAGGTAGGTGTGGGGTGTGTGTGTGTTTGTGTGTGTGTGGGGGGTAGGGAGAGGAGAGAGAAGGACTATGGCGTCAAGGTGGGGCATTGAAGCCGTATTTTGTAGAGGGATTATAGGTTCTGAAACTACAAAAAGGCAAGCTTAAATTTGACCCTTGGAAGCCACTAGAGGCAGAATGTTTCACACGGGGTTTGCTGAAAGGTGAGGTGGAGAGAAAAAGATTCAGGACATTTTGGACATTTTGCTGGGAATGAAAGGAAGAAAGTGGTGGTATCCTGAAAAGAAGACTGGTTGCGGTGGGTAGAGTACAGGTTCTTTCTTTTTTTTTAAGATTTATTTTTATTTACTTGTGCATACAAGAACTGGGGTATAGGCCAGAGGTGTGGGGTGATGAGAGGATTCACCAGAGACAGTGGGGAGCACAACAGGCGGATCTCCTGAAGTACACTGCTGAGGGGAACAGCGGGCGAGGCAGGAGAGGTCTGCTGCGCCATGTGGGAAGCTCCCCGGCCAGGTATTGAACTCGTGCTGCAGTGGCTGTGGATAGCTTCATAGGCTGAGACTTAACCCGTTGTGCCATCAGGGAGGTCCTGCAGGTTCTAGTTTTTAAGATGTATCATTGATAGATGTGAGGGCAAGGAGTGTGGTTAAGAAGTTCTCACGACTGCAAGAAAGGAGCGGATATCGATGGCACAGACTCCCAGGAAGGGTAGGGGGTGTGAGCAGGAGCTTCCTTGGGGACCTGTTGACATTGGCAAGAAACAGGAGCACTTCCCAGACCTACTGGATTGCCAATGAATGTCAGAACTCTGTTGTGTAAGTGTTGGGAGTGGAGCTTTGCTATGTCAAAATAATTCTTCACCTCAGCAAAAGCATTTACTGCAAGATTCCATTGAAGAATGAACTCCTTAGCCATAACTACATGAAGATCTTTAAGGGTTTGTGCACCTTCTTTCAGGAGGAAGTACTTCCATATTCTTCTAAGCACATCATTTCCCGGTGCCAGACGTGGGCAGAGAGTGGAGAAGTTGTGGAGGGAATGAAAATTGTGCTCGCCTGGCTGCCTTTCCTTGGAGGATGACAACAACTGACTGCTTCACCTTTGACTTTCTCTGTTTGGATTTATGTCCTCCTGGATAATAGAGAGGAGTGGGAATCTGGGGTAAGAATGAAAGAGAACAGGCTAATCCTAACACAGGTACTTGTAGTCAGAGAGAATGTAGAAATGGCTGGTTGGGCCTGGGCCTGCCTTCTGCACTGCCTGTATCTGCCTTAATGCCCATGATATAGCTCAATTCACTGGTGTACTTCTTGATAGATGTTCACTTAGGGTGATTTTCACTTTTGTCAGAATTTAATAGCGTTTACTCCTGAATTCCTGTGCACAGTTTTGCTTGCAGACAGAGGCATTCTTGGGTATAATAAAAGGAAGCTTGTGCGCACTGACAGCTTATTAGGGCGTACCATTACAGAGAATTTTAGTCTTGGCCTCGAGCTGCAACGGAGACCCCTGCCCACTCAGTCACTCCTGTGGTAGCAGAAGGCCTACTCTAAGCCTTCCCCATAGCAGTCAAAGAGAAGCCCACTCAGAAGTTGGGCTTAGAGTTCCACAGGTGTTATTGTAAAATTGAAAACAAAACTTAGATGTTGGTAACTTGAAACTTGTTGAGTGGATTTAAAGGAAACGAGTGGAAGTCTTCTGTAAGATTAATGTGTAGCCTTTATGCGTATATTTTGTGAGTTCTGTTGTTTACACTGAATGTCTTCAAAGCTTGTTCCAATTGCATCCCAGTGTGTTAGACATCATAGTGGGTGTGGTTTGTCCTCCTAGAAGGTTTTAATCACATTTGGCAACCCATGACAATTGTCTGTGGCTGCATAAATAAGCATGAGATGAACGCATGACAACATGCCTACTCTGTGTGTGGCTGCCATGTCACCCATGTGCTGGTGAAGGCTTGGCCGTGAGAGGAAGAATTAGATGAACAAGCTGAGAGATGGAGCTAGGCAAGGTGAGGCATACCTTGAACAAGAGTGTCACCCCTGTTCACCTCCAGCCCCCAGTTCTGAGTTTGGGGTTCAGCCTGAGTCCTCTGAAGTGCATGCCTTTCTCCCATTCCTGCCATTCCTTCTCACTATGCTCCAGTGCACTTGAAGCCTGGTCCTCCCAGTAGCCTCTGTTCACATGTCCTCCCATCACTGCCATGGCTCCTGCCACTCCAGCTCCTGTCTAGTCCCTTGGGCATTTCTGCTGTCCTTTTGTCTCCACAGGGCAGCTGTGCAGGAACCAGCCTGTATTGACTGCCCGTTACTATTTCTGAACCCTGGTCTAAAAATTCCTAATGATCTTGCCTAGTCCAGAAGCTTCTCTGCAGTAACAGTGACAGTGTTTGTAGTACTGATGATCCAGATCAGTGATGGCACTGATGATGATTTGGGGGTAGGAAAAGTTTCTTTTGGCTGGTCTGATAATTAAACTGACACAAGACAGATCAATAGGATAAAAGCAAATTTAATTTTGTATAAAAAGAGACCCCACAATATGTTACCTGCAAAATGATCAAAAACTGTCAGTTAGTATACCTTTTAGACAAAGAAATAATACATTTGTGAAGAACTGACACACATTAAGTCTGTAGGCTGGAGTCCTAATTAGCAAGTAACTAAGCAGTTTGATTATACAGGCCTTTCAACCCTGACCTCTATTTCTGGTGATAAGGATGTGCCCGGAGGATGCCATTCACATGGTAGATTTAGAGAGGAGGGGGGTCAGACTGCTCTTTTTGCACTGTCTCTTTCTCAAGCAACTTTAATTCAGAATAATCCATGAGCCATTTTGGCATCTTTTAGGGCAACCTGCCCTGAGCCCCAACAATGGTGACAGTAGTAACAATCGTGGACACTTATAGAGCTAGGCTCTTTTCCAAGTGCTTTGTCTGTTGACTCATGTAATCCTAATAACCTCCCTGAGGTAGGTGCTAATGCATTTCCATTTTATAGATGAGGCGATTGGGCTGAGTCCCGAGGTTGCATGATGCGTCCATGCAGAACTGGGGTTGGTCCCAGCATCCTGGCATCATGGGCCTGTCTTTTCCTGCTCACCATGGCTGGTGGGCACTCACTGTCCCACCTGCCCTGCCAGGCCTCTGTTCAGCTCCCTTCCCTGAATATACATCTTCGTGATTTTTTTGGAGCAAGCACTGTCTTGTTATTTAGCAGATCTCTGTGTAGAGGCTCTCTGGGGCCACTGAAGTCTCATTTAATTAACTCTTTGCACCAGTAGCCCTCATGGTGTGAGTCCCACATGAGTCCCACAGCCCCTTTTTGTGCCTTGGCACCCAGAATGTGCTCAGCCAGAGCTCTCCTGTGTTGATAGCCCCAGGCAGAGCTGGAGGAGGATTCTGAAGAGAAGGTAGCTGGGAGATCCAAGGGCAGGTGTAGGAGGGAGTAGCAAGTCCTTCAGCTATGTGGGTGATAGAGCAGTTTGACCCTGAGGACGTGGAGGTGGGCTCTGTTTCAGTACAGATTGGGTGGCTCTGGTGCTGGAAGTCCTTCCAGGAATAGGTATCCACAGGAAAACAGAGGACTTTCTCCCCAAAGCCATATTGGAATAATTCAGCCCAAGATTCTTTAAGATCCATCATTGCCACAGTGAGTAAAGTTAGGAAACCAACACTGGTGCCCTCATGTACTGCTTGTTGTACACCATACTTTATTCTTTGTGGAACGCCTTCTTGGTGGATTGCTACCATCTGCGCCCCCAGAACAGCAGGACCAGTAAATAACAACCCTTTAGATAAAGTTAATGGGAAAATATTGCCAGAATTCACACTCTCAAGTACTGTGAACAGTGGCAACCAATAGGGAAGTGACAGAGGAAAATCCCATTTACTTTTCAAAATTGGTGGGACTGGGAGAATATAGGAGATGGGGAGGAAAGGGAAGAAAAATAGAATAGATATAGTTATCTGAAGTTGAAAATGATGCCCAATCTTTTTACCTGGGACTCTCAAATTGAATGTCAAGGGCAGGAAACTTAACAATTTTGCATTATTAATAATCTCACATTTGGGAGAGGTTGCTGTGAGTGAAGTACTTACTGCATAGGACGTGTTTCTCACCAACCCTCTGGGTTAGGCCCGCTTATCATGGCCATTGTATAGATAACTGAGAAATTTGCCCAGCTTCACAGCTAGCACAGGTGAAAGCCTTGAATTCGAACTTTGAACCTCGGGTCCTGAGTTCTTGGCTATTATGAGTTGCAGTTAGTATAGCGTGTTTATCTAATTATAATTAACTAAATTAGGAGCTTTGGGGGATTTTTCTGGGTTTCCCCACTAGCTAGTGTCCCTTTTTTGTTCCAGAATCCAGGATACCACCTTCCATGTGGTTGTCATGTCCCTTTAGTCTTCAGTCTGTGACAGTTTCTCAGTCTTTTTTTAATTTTTGTGACCTTGGCCCTTTAGGGGAACACTGGTTAGGCATATTGTAGACTATTCCTTAGTTTGGGTTTGGTGTTTTCTCATGATTTAGACAGAGATAAGGATTTTGAAATGAAGGTTACAGAGGTGACATGCCCCAATCACATCATATCAGGGTTCTGTGATAGGAACATGACTCAAAGCTCTAAGTTAATTGGATCACCTGGCAAGAAGTGAGTCTGCATGTGTCTCCATCTTACTTTACTGTGGTCCCATCCTGTTTTCTTTTCGCTGGTGACTAGGTCCATATCTGTCTCCTGGGAGGATGGAGCAGTTTCTAACTTGTTACTCTCTCAACATATGTTAAAACCATGACAGTGTTTGATAAATATTTTTGGGGATACTTTAAAAGCATTTGTAGACTATAAAACCAACAAAGAATTTTAATAAAATTATAGAGAAAACTTCTACAAACCAGGGAAAGCACAAATAAGACATAGGAATTTCACAGAAAGAAGATCATGTGGTCAGTAAACACTAACGCAGGGAGAAATGGGGATTGAGACCATATGAGATGCTATTTTATGTGTATTTAATTGGTAAAACTTGAGAAAGTCTGACAGTGTTGCGACTGCTGAGCATGATCCCTTGGATTGACAGGACCCTGTACTTGCTGCTGGGGCTGGTGGCGGGGGCAGCACTTGAAATTCAGCCAGCATTAGCTTGTAAGTTTAAAGTGGGATGCTCTATACCCTTTGGACCAGCAGTTGCACTCCTGGGAGCATAGCCCAGACAAACCCTTCAGGTGCTTAACATGTCACAAAGGAGAGACTAGCACAATGAGCACCTATCTGATAATGATACTTTACCTCTACTTCATCATAACAGCATTTCTTGATGCTGAGTTCATCTCTTCCTAGCCCCCAGACTTTTTGTTTTTGCAAGGACAAATCCCAGAAGTCAAAACATTTACTCATAAGTACTTCAAGAAATAAGGACTTAAATAATATCATTATTATAGCATACATTTTACAGTAATTCCTTATAATCATCTTATGGCCAATCAGCCTTCACATATTCTCTTAAAATGTCCTTTTACTGTTAGTTTTTTCAAATTAACATTCCAGCAGGTCCAAATGTTGTATTTGGTTGCTCTTGTCTTCTAAATCTCTTAACTTAGAGTAAGTTTCCAATTCTCTTTTTATCATATGCCATTTATTTTTTACAAAACTTGGAACTTTGTCATAATTTCTCAAATGCTGGTCATGGCAGGTCATACATAGTTTTGATGACTATGTTGTCTGCCCCTGTGGGCTTACTGATCCATCAGACCTGTGGGATGGATTTAAGGCAGTTTTGAGGCAGGATTACTGCCAAGGTGGGCCTTCTCAGGGGGTACCTGTACCTGACTGTGGGGAAATTGGGGATGTTTCACATCCTTCCTTTGGCTGGTCCTCATTAACCTTTCACCTAGTGCTCAGCAGTCATCGAGGAATGTTGCCCAGAAGCTTCATTTCCATTAGCAGTTATGAATGGGAATTTTCTTGTTTTATTACACCTTCATTTATTACCTGGAATCCTTATAGAGGGGCTTGGGTTTCCTGAAAATCTGGTTCTTGCAGAATCATTTTACTTACTCATTTTCAGATTGAGTAGTCACCAGAGGTAACAGTAGAATTTTTGTTTTATGAGCTCATGAATCTTTAATATATCATGTGTTTCAGTCCATTGTTGACCTTGTTGATGCTTGAATTCTCCCATCTTTGACTTGTGGGACCCTTTGGAGGCTTATTTATCCCTTTCAGGGGACCTTCCTCATTGAACAGTGTCCTTGCTTAGGCTGACTGAACCTGGCTGCCCCTCCAGGGGCACTGATTGCTGTTGGTGAGGCAGACCCGCTGCTGTCCTGGTGAGACTGATAGTAGATGCTAACCTGGTCATACAGGAATATGTAAGAATTACTGACATGAGGTTTTTTTGTTTTTTTTTTTAAAGAAACATAAGGGTAAAGTATAGATTTATTAGGCAAAATGCATTACTTATTTCCCAAAGTGTCTTAGAGGGCACCTCGTTACTTCCATACTGGGGAGAATTGCAGGCATTTAAAAGGGGGGGGGTGTTACAGGAGGTGCTCCTGGGAAGGGAGGGCCCCTCTCCTGGTAGCAGGAGGCTGGTGAAGATGGGGGCCCACCTGGTGCAGCGTCCTTTTGGGGCCAGCAGCCAGGCCCATGCATGACCGCTGTCACATTGTGGCGCTGAGAACGGATGTGCGTTCAAAGAGTGCTGGGGCCAAAGGACAGTAGGAGTGGCGAGGCCACCATCTGTGCCAAGCTTCTAAAGTGGGGTAGTAGACCCCAAAAGTTGGGCAAATTTTATAATGATGCTTATTTTAGCTTGGAAAATTCAGAGATCCAGAAAAAAACTCACTGTATTTCTACTGGGTGGAAAGGAGCTTCTGTGCTTCACGTCCAGGTGTGGAATGTGGTGGGATCAATGAGAAGAGAGGGAAGTTTGTAAGAGGGAGAGGGACCCTGAAGGGAGAGAACCAACTGCTTTATACACACCACACACCTACTCACAGCTACACATGTACACACCGCATATGTACAAAGTTGCACATGTAAAAAATTTGTACACCACACACATTCTCATGTTGGACACATACCACACACATAATACACCAGTGTACACACACACTTAGCAGACATGCACATGAACATGAGCTCGCACCATAGATACACACAAGCCTCAGTCCCTCCCACTGGTGCAGGAGCAGTAGAGGCAGAGATGGGTGGTGAGGTGTGGTCTGAGCCCTCATACCTACTCACCTCTGAGGACGAAGCAGATGCACAGAAGTGGCCTTTGCTTTAAATTGTGAAAGTGACCGTAAAGGTTTGGAGACAGGATGTCCTCAGGGTGGGGCGTGGCTCCTTTTCCTTTCAGGATAGCCCCTCTGGACTTGCCCACAACCTGTTGCCCACTGAGTTATAAAGCATTCTTGTTGGGCTCTCACCATTATTTGTGTGGACAAAAATCTTATGTTGGCAGCGTAACCCCTTTTATTTGCTGCTCTGGTATTTGCCACTAACGGTTTCAACTTGAGAGAGTCACCGATCTGAAAGGAAAGAAGACTTCTGGTTCCCACACAGCACAGGAGACCTGAGCAGAACATGCACCTCTGCAGATGATGCCAGCTGCCCACAGTCCAGGGTGCAGAAGCCTGGCCCTGCTTTTGCTTAGCATGTTCAGACCTTATTATCTGTGCTGATGCGCTCATCAGGCGTGGGCGCTGCAGTGAGGCCTGGCTGCTGACTCATGTTCCTTCTCCAGCCTCCCCCCTCCCTAGCTTCCCTCCCCCCTTCCCCCACCCCCAGCACTTACCAGCAGCTGCAGGGGTGGCAGAAAGGATGGACTGTCGCTGGGGAGGACGGGAGGATGCAAGCGGGGGCCCACAGCACCTGCACATGACAGGACGCTTATTTTTACACACTGTTGGCTGGAAATAATCAACTTTATTTAAAGAGAATGTGGATTCAGAGTGTTAAAAAAAGCACCCAACAATGTGCTAGGAGTGACTCTCCTGACTCCCTTGGGGGGAGACTGCTGGTCCTTGTAGGGTGAGTGCCCCTAGCCTAAGCAGAGCAGCTTGTATGACCAGAGCCTCTCTATGAGCACCCAGATGCCCATTCTGTTCTCAGGGGTCATGTTGGACACCAGCAACAAGGATTCAGCTTTGTGTCATGGGAAGGGGCAGTCCCCCACTTTGAGGGGGTTCTCCATGTTGGCCTTTATTTGTATATTTTACTTATATTTTCATAGCTTTATTTTGCGTTGGTAGCATCCACACGTGATTCGGAAGACCATACAAAAAAGACTGCAGTGAGAAAAACCACCTCTCAGCCCCCTGCCTGTGACTCAGTGTTTATTGGGAGGTGCTCCCTGTGCACTTGAGCACCTCTGTGGGCAGACGTGTAGGTGCTAGAGTGGGGAGGAAAATGCATGGGTGGGTGAAGCAGATGTCCCACTGTGCCCTGTCCTCTGGATGGTTTCGGGGTCAGAATGTGAACAGGCTGGTGTGGACAGATTGCTGCCTCCTGTCCATGCATTCTTAGAGAGCTGCTAATATCTTCATGTTAAAGATGTCTGTACATTGTAGGAAATCTTGATAGTACTTAAAAGTATATAAAGAAGAAAGTCAAATTGCTGGTTACTCTGCTGCCCAGTGACAACGGTAGATTTAACGCCTGTGCGCGTGCGTGTGTGTATCTTCTTAGAAAACTGCCTCTGTACTACAGACAAAAGCTGTCTATCCTTTGTCTGCTTTACTGCACGTTGAAAGCATTCCCACAACCCTGAGCAGTCTTTGAAAACACTTATACTGGTCCGTGGCCAGGCCTTGACTCTTTGTCGTCTCCTTCCCCCCTCCTACCATGCTGTCTCTCCGGCTCTTGGTCCCCACAGGGACTGACCGTCTCTCCCTGGCTTCCCCTGCTGGCCACTCAGGGTTGGCATCCTTTCTCATTGGTCACTGCTCGGCCCTCCTCCTATTGAGTGTTGATTTTTTACTGTCACCAGGGTCTAAATTAATTTTTTAGCTACTGCATTTCCTGGGGCTGCTGCAACAAAGTACCCCATATTGGGTGATTTTGTTCAACAGAAATTCATCCTGCCCTAGTTCTACTAGAGTTCTGAGTCCAAGATCAGCGTGTTAAGACTGGGTGGAATCCTACCTTGCCTCTTCCAACTTCTGGCCACTGCCATTACCACATGACCATCTTTCCCCTCGGTCTCTTCACACTATTGTCCCTCCACACAGTCTCCATGTCCAGATCTTCCCTTTTTTAAGGACACAGTCATATTGAATCAGGGCTCAACCTAGTGACCTCATTTTAACTGGATTGTTTCTGTAAAGACCCTGCCTCCAAAAATGAGGCATACTCTGAGGTGCTGTAGGCTAGGACTTCAACAAATGAATTTTGGGGTACACAGTTCAGCCCATAACAGTTATCATTTATTAGCCCAGAGATCATGGCCTGTGATCAGCTGCATGATGCAAGTTATGCCTTCATACAGAGTGGTAAACATGGTTTGGTCCTTAAACATCAGCCAGAAAAAGAATGTTCTCATTAACTACTGCTCCTGACCCTTTTCTGATCAAGGGTGAGGGACTGAGGGGCTTTGTGCCACCCAACTCATTTCTGTGTGTTTTCATGTGCACAGATGTAAACGTGCAGTTTGTGTCACCCCACAAGTGGAGCTGTGCACCATTGCTTGTCTGTGGGCCCCTCCCTCCAGCTGTGTGTATTGGGCACTCTGAGACTTGGGAAAGTAGCTGAACTGCACCTGTTACTGGGATGTTTGAGCTCATCTGGTGTTGCCTTCCCCATCATTAGGCTTCTCTCTCATTTTTTTTTTAAATGATTGGTACATGCTCCCCCCCCTTTTTTTTAAAGATTTATTTATTTATGCATACAAGCTGGGGTACAGGCCAGAGGCATGGGGCGGCGAGAGGGTTCACAGAGATAGAGTGGGAAGCAGAAAAGGCAGATGGACAGAAATACACTGCTGAGGGGAGCAGTGGGCGAGGCAGGAGAGGTCTGCCGCGCCATGTGGGAATCTCCCCGGCCGGGCATTGAACTCGCGTCACACCGCTGCCGACAGCTCCACAGCGCAGTGCTTAACCATTGCACCACCAGGGAGGCCCTAGGCTTCTCTCTTTAATTTAGATCCCAAACTCTTTATAATGGACGTGCGACTCTAAGCTTACATAGGGTTTTTATTGTTATTAATGCTGCTGAGATTTATGGCAAACATTTTATTGTATTTTTTAACATCAACTTCTTAGCTAGGCCTGTCCACATCTGTGCTGGGTTTGTGAGCACGTGCAGCAGGATTTGGCTCATGTTAAAAGCTCACTTTGATAATGCTTACCTTGGCTGTGATTTACTAGACCAAGAGAAAATGGGGGTGAGTTGGGTTAGGACTGAAGCTGAGCAGCTGTGGGCTGAAGTTGTTTTGCTTTTTTAAGATAGGCCTTGCCAGTCAGTTTATGAAAAACTGTGCGTTCACATGCCCCCAGGATTTTATTACAAGGACACTTTGATTAGTTGATTGGTCTGAGTTAATAAGCTCCAGAAAAGCGCAGAGAAACAGGCTGCTCTGTTGACTGCTATTGCGGAGACTTTCCTCAGACTCCAGGGTGTCATACTCAGGGTTTTCTCTGAAACTTTCCCCTTTGTCCCTGTGATTTCCTGGGAGGCCTGTGGAGGAGGGTTGAAAGGGAATTGCCCATAGAGGTGGAGTTTCAGATGCAAAAGCAGGTAAGATTTAGGTAGAGTTTGTTTAGACCTAGAAACTGTGTGTGGTTGGTGTCTGTGGCTCCTCTCCTGCATGTGTGCCTTGGCTGTTATCTCACTTCTTGTTCTTTCTTAGGAGACAGGAGCAGTTCCAGAGAAACCCTGACAGCTACAATGGTGCTGTGCGTGAAAACTACACCTGGTCACAGGACTATACCGATTTGGAGCTCAAGGTGCCCGTGCCCAAGCACGTGGTGAAGGGCAGGCAGGTAACCACTGGGGGCACAGGTGTCAGCTGTGGACTGTACCGGAGACCGAACTGGCCTGTTTCTCTGTCCCTAATCACTCTCTCTTCAGCCACAAACACAAAACTGTTTCTTCAGTCATCAACATGACTCCCACCCACCTTTTACAGCCATATCAAGTCATTTATGAGACCATCTCAGGCCTGGTCAGCCTTCCTGTGCTGTATGAACAGCCCCTGAGCTTTGTTTTTTAGTTACTATGCTCTTCACATCATTTTTGTTTGTTTGTGTCTCTTCATGTCATTGATAGCATTTAGTTTCTACAAAACACATATACACCCACCCACCCAAAACACTTATAGGGTAGGCAGTTTATTCCTGTGCTGTTGCATAGAGCAGGGCACCACCTCAGGTTGGAGCTGTAATACTTATTCCTTGGTTGAGTTCTGAGACCTCCTCACTGAGCTTTACTGAGTAGAAATTTAACCTTTTAATGGGGGAGAGAGATTTACTTAGGAATCTTGTTGAGAGTAACATGATTGTAGGTCATTGTTAAAAGGTAGGCTTCACTTTAGAGAAAAAAAAATTCTTCATGTAATGTGAAAATGGGACATTACATTATTAAAGTTTTCAACATAAAAAATTCTGGTATAATAAATACTGTGTCTTTATTTTAGTCTTCCTGAGAACCTATAACCCTGCTAAGGAAGTAATATCCTTCATATTTCGTAGGTGAGAAATTGAAGCTGAGAGAAGTTACTCAGTTACCAAGTTGACATCCAGAATTTACTATTGTATCTCCCTTGTTCTTGTTATGCCAGAACAGTGAGCCTTCCCTATATGTTTTGGGGTGAATGATTGGCAGAGCTGTGCATTGACTCAACTGTGTCTGCTTCTAAAGCTCATGACATTTTTCCCTGCAATATACTCTCCTCTTTATCAAGATAAGTCCTGCTGGCTTCTATGAAAGAGAATACCCTCAGAGCATGGAGCTTGGGTTATGTGAGCATGTTTTGGGGATGAGTGCCATGTAAAGTAGTACAACTGGTCTCTGTCTCAGTAATGTTTGTATTGGTCTGGGAATGTATGTGAATCCAGGCTGGATAGTCTGAGGCTCTCCCTGGCTCCACTTAGAACAGATCTGCCCAGTGCTTGGGAGTTTGGATAGGGCTCGGGCTGCCTTCAGAAGCATGCGTCATCCTACCAGTGTCAGATGAATGCCTTTTCTATGAAGAGAGCCCTTGGGCCTTTGAGGCTCCATGTAGACATGGATCAGGAAGTTGTGGGCACCCACTGTTGACCGAGGCAACACTGTGCACTCATTTTTTTTCTTTTCTCCCATGACCCACTCCCATCCCAGTAGGTCTCACCAGGGCTCAGTGGCTCCTGGCCAGGTTGACTTGAGGACCCCAGTTGGATATGGTAACTGGGGGTCATTCCCCTAGACTTCTCCTTCAGATGAGCACGTTCTCGCTAGTTCCGGTAGGTGATAGGAATGCAGGCTGATTTTTCTGTTGGAGCAGTTTGCCCATCTTCTAGGTTATAGCAGGTCTAGTGTTGATATTTAAATTTTGGTAGGATTGTCTTGTGTGCCGGTAAATAAATAATTAAAAAATGTTCGTTATCATGTTTCACTCCCTGGCTAAAATCATTGTGACTTCTGGTATAGCATATGTCTTTGAGCTTCTCGATGAACTTCTGGAGCTTTCTCTGGAAGGAATGGTGTTTGGCCCAGCCAAAAACTGATTATTTTCTTTCATGACTTAAGAGACCCGAGTTGCCTGATGGCTCTCATCCTACTTCCTACAGCCACTGGGGAGATCTTCCCATTGAAAAATGTGTTTCAGGTGTATCTGCTGGAAATTGGGGTTGTCAATCTCAAGATTCTGCTCTGCCACAAACAGTGTGCTTTGATGTTCTTGCCTTTTATCTCATGTCGTTGAGGGACAGACCATCACATCTGGTCCAGGTCCAGGTCCACGCCTTTCTTAAGTGTACTTATGATGACCCCCAGAGTGATGTGTTCTCACTTTCACCAAAAATAGCCCTGGGTTTTACTCCTTTCTGTGTCAGACATTTACTGAGCCTGTATATGATAGTCCCCTGGGCCCAGGCAAGTGCTGCTCTGGAGCAAAGGCCCAGGCAGTGAAAGTCGGCAGATTCATGGCCACCCAGGAGTGGTGTGGGCCACGAAGAGCATCGACCAACTCTGTTTTCGCACTGAGCACCGTGCACTGTGTCAGGCTTTCTTTGACCAGGCACTGTCAGACCCCTCTTCCGCACACTTGGAGGTTGTTTGGGCAAGCGTAGGAGGTGGAAAGTGATTTGTTTGGGTTTCTCTGGGCTCCAGAACTAGTGTTCCCATTGCCTGGGCATGTGTGGAGGAGCTGAGTGTTTGCCACACCAGGATTAAGAGACAGTCTTCTACGTAAGCCATTGGCATTTTCTGACACCTGCTGACTTAATTTACATTGATCTTCCTTCATCTCCTACACGGTTGAATTTTTCTTTTTCTCCTTCAATAATATTTTTTCCCTGATGTCATTCTTACTGTACTGTAACCTCTTAAAAATTCCTGGTCTCTCAATTTCTTAGTGATCTAAGAGTTTTAGTTATGACTCACTTAACAATTTGGAATAAGTTTATTTTGCATCTCCTGACTTTTGCTGGTCTAAGGGTTTTTTCTCAAAGTTCCACTTTCTTTCTGGACTGGCTCCTTCCCAGCTGCTCCCAGAGGTACCTGTCATAGCCACCCGTCAGCAGTGTTTATTTTTGGCTTCTGCCTGTGACACCTGTCGGATGTCATCATGATGGTGGCTGTGATTGCAGCAGTGCAGCTAACGAGTTCACAGTGGTTCTAGGTTTGAGGGCAGCTCTGCATGTGCAGATTGGAGAAGGATTGGGAGGAACTGAATGCTAATGGGTGGAGGGTCCTGGTCTGTTCTTCAGCCGTAGCCTCCTTTCTCCTTGAGGAGTCCTTTTTCATTGTAGTGGGGACAGTAAGAGAAGTACATGATGCTTTATGGTTAAGTATTCTTATTTCACTTGCAGCTTTAAAAAAAAATCATTTTGCTGGTGAAGCTAAAGAAAAGCTTTTCAAAATAAACTTTTGCCCTCAGCCTTAGTGAAACTTGGTTAGGTCTTTGCTTTGCCATGTCCTTTGCTTCCTCCACTGTATAGATATGCCATTGTTAGTGTCCATGGACGGGTTATGAATCTGTCATTTCATTTAATCACAGAATTTTATTTAATGCTGGGAAATGAACTCAGAGAGATTTTTAGTCTAACCTTTCACTCATTTTTCAGATGAGATGTAAACCACTGAGACCCCAAACCTTAGGTGAGAGACCTGGACCCTGGCCTCCAACCCCACCCAGTTTAAGTGATCTCCTTTTGAATGGAAAATGTCATGATAGTGTTGCAAACGAAGTCATGACTGGATGACATTGAATGACAGGTGAATTATTTCTTCCTCAGTATTCTCTTCCCTCTCAGAGATTGTGGGTGGTCTTTGCTGACTGATGAGGCCCTGCTGCCTGGTGTGCTCCTGACCATGCTGCACGCTGTCTCTGTCCCCACCATGACAACCTTTGGGAACAGCACAGTGGCCCTTGGAAGCGTCTTGTGCAATGATATTTTGCCCCAGAACTTGATGCAGCTGATGAAATCTGTGCTAAAAGCTCCTTAACATGGTGTTCCCTTCTTAGAACGAGTTTAGAAACAATGTAGGAAGACTCTTTATTATAGGAAACTTCCATAACAGAAAAGGCTAATAGACTGCCTTTATCTACTTTATTTTTAAATTTTTGAATGCATAGCACATTTGCTTGTTCAGAAATATAAAAATGTATAATGAAAAGTCTTTCCTGCCTCTGTCCTTTTTCTGTTGTGTACCAATCCCCCTTCTTAGCCTAAATCATCATGTAACAAGCTTCTGGGGTATTTTGGCAGATTTTTCTTACGCATATATAAAATGCAAAAGAATATTTTGCATATATAATGTTTATTATCACATCCCCACTGATAACATGGATAATATTTTCTCATTCCCATTTCCAGCATCAGTCTACAGGGCAGTCTACTACTCTCTTCTGTTTGCTGCTTCAGGGTTCATGACACCCAGTGGGTACCCTCTAAAGTCTTGGTAAACCAAGGATTTCCCATGTCTTCTGGTTCAGGCTGTTAGAACCCTGAGAATGCAAGTGCACCAAGTCCACCAGCTCTTACATCCAGAGCTCTGCTTTTGCCCCCTTCATATGACAGTCTAATTACTAAACTAATCCCCTGGTAATTGATGTTTAGATTGTTTTCAGTCTTTTGTTATCATAGACAATAAAGCAATGAATGCCCTTATAAGTTTCACTTATATACATTCCTTATAGAATAAATTCCATGAAGTGCAATTGCTAGGCTGAATTGTATATGGTATTGAAAGGTATTTCTAATTTCCATAGGTATTGTTAAATTGCCTTCATGGGGGCTGTATTAATTTACAGTTCCCATCAATGATGTACAATACTGTGTGGTTTTTACAAATTTACCGATGGTAGTATTTTACTATACCATCAGACACTTTAAAAATTCTTGGGTTTTTTAAGTTAGGAAGGTGAAAAATAGCAGGGCTAGTGTGAATGTATGTTTTTCATATGAGTCAGTTGAATATTTTTTACACATCTTTTTTTGAACTGGTTATATCTTTTGCCCATTTTCTGTCAGGTTGTTCCTTTTTACTGAGTTCTAGTAGTTCTTATATATTGGAGATCTGGTCTTTTTGTCTTTTGAGTTGGTTTGTAGTGTTTTTTCCTTGCAGAGCTTATTAACCTGAGTTAAATTAATCAGGTTTTTGTGTTGTTGTTTTTTTAAAGTGGCTTCTGGAATTTGAACCAAGATTACAAAGAAGTAGGTCTTGATTTTGATAGAGCTTTTTTGGGGGTCAGTTATTTGGACCTTCATGCTGCTTTGATCATCTTACCTCTTTAGAGCATTTTGTCTAAATTCTACTAAATTCTACTATTTTGTCTAATGGTTTCCAGTTGTTATGGAAATGAAATAATTTATTTCCCCCTATGGAAGGCCCTTCTCTGTGGCAGTTTAGACCCCATCTCATTTATTAATAGCCAACAGTGTAACATAGAATGAATTTTATAACTTGCAATTCACCTCTCTGTTGTACCTGATTACTTAGGTATAGGCACTCCAGCATGCAGTTGTTAAAAAAATGCTGGTAGAACTTGAAGTTCAACAAGATGAGAGAAATAAAACTTAAGCTTGAAATGGATACTGGTGTTAATTTTTTTAAATTGCAATTTAAAGAAAATGGTCTAGATTGTACTCCCATCTGCAACAAATTGTATGTGGATAAGAATAGTTTGGGTGTTGATGCAGAGTATCCTGGGTTTTTAAACTAGGTCCTGTGTTGAATTGAACTTTAATTATGCTTAGCAAATGTGGATGTGTTCTTTGACTATATCCACACACCATGCATCTCAGTGTGTAACTTCACTTACTTGTTTGGCAAGGGACATACCTCTCACTTTACTGGGTTTCGTTCCTAGTTTCAGAGAGGGGCGTTATGTAGGATTCTTGTCAGCAGCTCAGGTGATGGCTTCTGACCTGTGACAGGACATCTTCCTAAATGTGAGGTCATCTCTGCACCTCTTTTTCTCCATTGTGACCAACTCACTGGTCCTTTGTTGGTATGACAAAACTGGAGAAGAGGTGTCATCATGCACCCCCACCTTGCACTTGTTTGCGCTCTGTAACCATATGTGGACCTGTGTGTCCCACCCTTTGGTTGAATTGCTGGGTCATATGGTCATTCTGTAATTAATTTTTGAGGAACTGCCAAACTACTCCAAAATGCTCGCACCATTTTATATTTTATATCTCCACCAAAATATGTTAGGGTTTGTATGTCTCCACAGCCTCAACACTAAGTATTATTATTTTTTTGTTTTGATTGCCATCCTGATCATAGTAAGGTGGTATCTCATTGTAGTTGGTATTTACATTTCCTTGATGACTAACAATATTAAGTATCCTTTCATGTGCTTATTGACTATTTCTGTGTCTTCTTGAGAGAAAAGTCTATGTAGTTCTTAGCCTGTTTTTTAAAAAATATTTATTTTGTAGAAGAACTGGGGTGTAGGCCAGAAGTGCGTTGGATGATAGGATTCACCAGAGACAGAGTGGGGAGCAAAACAGGCAGGGTGACTGAAATACACTGCTGAGGGGAGCAGTGGGTGAAACAGGAGAGGTCTGCTCTACCATATGTGGGTCAGCGCCCTAGCCTGGGATCAAACTCAGGCCATCGTGTTGATAGCACTGAAACTTAACCCCTATGCCACCAGGGATGCCCCCTAGCCTGCTGTTTAAATTGTTGAGTTGTAGGATTATTTTTAATTCTAGATACTAGTCCTTGTCAGGTAAATCAAATAAATTATTTGTAGTTCTTAGCCTGTTTTTTTTTAAAAAAAATTTTATTTATTTATTTTGTAGACGAACTGGGGTGTAGGCCAGAAGTGTGTGTGTGTGTGTGTGTGTGAGGGATCAGAATTCTTTTCCATTGATCTATATGTGTAACCTTATGAAAATTTGTCTCTTTTTGTTCTTCTGTTCTTCCATTACTACTTTGTTTTGTGTTCTTTCTAGCTTAGTATTTTAATTCCCTCACATATTTTTTTAAACTTTATTTTTTGAAATTCTTTTCATAGTGTTTGTCCTGGGGATTACAATGAACATAATACAGATGGTCCTCAATTTATGGTGGTATGACTTTAAAATTTTTGACTCCGATCGTTTGAAAATTATAGAAAGCCCATTGTGCTTTCAGCCATGTGTCTTAATGGTGATGACCCATACAGCCATAATTTTTTTCACCTTCAGTACAGTTTCAATAAAATGAGATGGTCAGTACTTTATTATAAAATAAACTTTGCATTAGATTATTTTGCCCAGCTTTGGGCTACTGTAAGTGTTCTGAGCATATATAAGCTATGTTAGGCCAAGCTGTGATTCTTGGTAGGGTTAGGTGTGTCAAATGCATTTTCACGTTAGGTGTTTTTGATATATGGTAGGTTTCTAGGGCTGTAACCCCATTTGCAAGATTTGCACATACTCTGCTTTAGATTAATACCAACTTTATTGTCATGTGTACAAAATATTGACTCCTATATAATTCTTGTCTTTGTGCTTTTGTGCTATGATTTGTGAATTATGCAGTTGTCTTTTAAGAATAGGAGAGGAAGAGTTACAAACAAGTTATAAACAAGTTACATTTATGCTATCTTTCATTTTTACCTTTACTAGTATCTTATTTCTTTCTGTGGATTCAAGGTTTATGTAGTATCCTTTCATTTCCATTTGAAGGACTGCTTTTAGTTTTTTTTGTAGGACTTTTGCCAGAAAAGATAGGCCTATTAGGGATGAATTCTCTCAGGTTTTGGCTATGGGGGAATATCTTCACTTCCCCATTTTTGAAGGAGGTGTTGCGGATATGGGATTCATAATTGACCGTTTTTTCTCTTTTTTCTGTTAAGTGCTTCATTCCACTGCCTTGTAGTTTCCATGTTTTCTTTACCCAGTGGTTTTCTAAACAAACCAGCTATTATTGAGGGTCCATTGTATATGACAAGTTGCTTTTTTCCATCCTGCTTTCAGTGTTCTTGTTTTTTGTCTTTAGCTATTTTAACAGTTTGGTTTTGATGCATCTAGATCTCTGAATTTATTCAACTTGGAATTTACTGAGTTTCTTGGACGTATTTTTTTTTTGGGGGGGTCAAGTTTAGAAAGTTTTAACCATTATTACTTCAAATATTCTTTCTCTTCTTTCCTGGGACTGCCATTATGCGTATGCTTAATGGTGTCCTTCAGATTTTGAGGCTCTGTTCATTTTTTAAATTCTGTTTTCTTTTTGTGTCTCAGGCTGAGTAATGTCACATTTGTGAATTTTTCTAATTGCTGAAATTTGCTCTTAGGACCCTCTAGTGGATTTTTCACTTCAGTCTTTTTCCTCAGTTACTTTTGAATTCTAAACTTTTGTATTTGATTCTTTTTCAAAAGCTCTCCATCTCTTTATTGGTATTTTCTATTTATGGGACATTATTCTCAAAATTTTCCTGTAGTTCTTTATACATGGCTTTCTTTAACTCTTTGAGCATGTTTAAAATAAAAAGATTTATATATAATATATTACACAGTTTCTATTAAGTTTGTCTAAACTCCTTCATGGACCGATTTTATTGATCGCTTTTCCAAAACCCTTGTATATGGCCCATCCTTTCTTTTTTCTTTGCGAATCTTGTAATTTTCATTGAAAATTGGTTCTTTTAAATGACAATGTGGCAACTCTGAAAGTCAGATTCTCCCTTTTCCCCATGGTTTTGCTGTTTTTGGTACTTGGATATAATTGTTCTTGTATGTTTAATGACTTTCTGAACTAATTCTTTAAGGCCTGTGTTCTTTATTGTGTATGACTGGTAGAGTCTACTTGGTAATAAGCTTACTGGTTAGCTATTGATTGGACAGGAACGTTCTTAAGTACCTACCTTAAGTCTCTGTCTTTGCTGAGGTGCTCCATGTACATGTTGGAGCGTGCCTTTAATGCAGTTGAAAATTTAAACCAGTTGAAAATTCTGTCAACTTTTACTTCCTGCTCATGCAGTCTCAAAGTCAGTGGTGAGACCCTAGGCCACCTTAGTTTTTTTCTGGGTAGGTACACAGCTCTGCACATTCCTGGGTCCTTCTAGATTCCCAGGAAAATTTCTGAGTGAAATTTCTGAGTGAAAGTCCCAGGGTTTTACATATGTTCCCCAGCATTTCCTTTTGTTTCCCTCAGCTGTTATCCACCATCCCAGTCGGCTGAAGTTAAATTCTTGCCTGTAATTGTTTTCAACAAACACTTTTTAAAATTTATTGTTATTTATATTTTTTTACATTGTGTATTCCCCTTGGGTAACCCACCACCGATTCACCCGTGAGCCATCACCATTGTCCCTTGTGCTCTTTTCTTCCCTCTTTTGAGCCCTTATCCTCCCCTTCCCTTGCTGGGTGTCTCTCTCTCGTTTGGTTCCCCTATATTCCTGTTATAAGTGAAACCATTTGATATTTTTCTCTTTCTTCTGGCTTATTTCGCTGAGCATGATCCCTTCTAGTTCCATCCAGGTTGCTGCGAATCGCATGTGTTTATCATTTTTGAATGCTGAGTAGTATTCCATTGTGTATATGTACCACATCTTCTTGATCCAGTCATTTTTGGGCATCTGGGCACGTGCAAAAAAATGAAGCTAGACTACTACCTCACACCATGAACAAAAACCAACTCAAAATGGATGAAAGACCTGGATGTAAGACCTGAAACCATAAAATTTATAGAAGAAAATATAGGTAAAACTCTACACGATATACATCTCAGCGAAATCTTTAAAGACACATCCCCCAAAGTGAAGGAAGTGAAGGAAAAGATAAACAGCTGGGATTACATCAAAATAAAAAGTTCTGTACAGCAAAAGAGACAATAACCAAAACAAGCAGGCACCCTACTAATCGGTAGAAAATCTTTGCACACAATACAATCGATAAAGGACTGATAACAGGGCCTCCCTGGTGGCGCAGCGGTTGGGCACTGCGCTGTGGAGCTGTTGGCAGCGGTGACGCGAGTTTGACGCCTGGCTGGGGAGATTCCCAAGTGGCACAGCAGACCACTCCTGCCTCGCCCGCTGCTCCCCTCAGCAGTGTATTTCCGTCCATCTGCCTGTTCTGCTCCCCACTCTGTCTCTGGTGAACCCTCTTGCCTCCCCATGCTCTGGCCTGTACCCTAGCTTGTATGCATAAATAAATAAATCTTTAAAAAAAAAAAGACTGATAACAAAAATCTACAAGGAGCTCACACAGCTCAACAAAAAGAAAGTCAACAAACCAATCAAAAAATGGGCCGAAGAGTTAAAAACCCAAACACTTCTTGAGGATAACAGCCTTGTCAAAAACAGCCTTCCAAGTGGTGTCCTCAGGGAACCATCATTTAGGTCAAATAATGGCACTTTGGGAATGAAGCTTTGAAAGAACTGCGACTCCTGATGTTCTCTCTAATGACTACCAGGGAACACTAGAAATGTGGGCTAGCAAGAAGCTGGAAAGTGAGAATGTATCTCGGGCAGGCTAACATGTCAAGAAGTGTGCTATTATTACTGAAATAGTCTTTTTTCCTGTATAAATGATCCCTGGTTTCCTGTAAATCTTTGGTTCATTTCCAGAGTTCAGAAAAGGTTGATTTTGACAATTTTTGCCAATGATCTTATTGCTTTTTTTTTTTTAGAAGAAAGCTTTTTTGGAGGTATTTAAGCCTTTATTTTCACTAGCATCCCTTTGGATCAGAACTTTCTTGTTCAGTTTTTTGTTTGTTTGTTTGTTTCCCTGGAGTTTCTTGCTGCCTTTTTATTTTGTCAAAAGCAGCACACTTTCATCATAACCAGAATTATCCAGATTCTCAACAATACTATGTGTTGTCTAGAAATTGCTTCCCTCCCCAAGCCCTCTAACCTGCCTCCATTCTGGGCTGATTATTTTCCAGTTCTGCTATACAGCTTCCTTCTTGGAACTTCATTTCACTGTACTTCTAGATTAGATTCAGTTTTGGGAGGATCACAATTGGATCCTCTTCTTTTTTCCAGTTTTATTGAGACATAATTGATGTATAAAACGTTGCATTAATTTAAGGTGTACAATATAATTATTTGTAATATGTAGTTAATATGAAATGATCACCGCAACAAATTTGGTTAGCATCTGTTACCTAATGTAGATAATTTTCTTTTCTTGAGATGAGAACTTTTAAGATATACTCTGTCAGCAACTTTCAAATACACAATACAGTACTGTTAACTATAGTCTTCATGCCATATATTACGTCCCCAAGGATTGACTTATCAGTAGAAGTTTATATCTTTTGACTGCTTTCATCCAGGATCTTCCTTTGAAGTTTTAATTTTCATTCTCATTTTGTTGTGATGTAGCCTCAAATAATTTTCTCAAAATGATCAGTGATAAATGCAGAGTTCTTGAATGTCTTAAAATGTAGCTATTTTAATTTCCCACTCCTATTATAGTTTGGCTATGTACAGAACTCTAGCTTAAAAAAAATTCTCCCCTGAAATCCTATACTGTCAAAATGTTAACAAGGTTGTAAAACAATGGTACTTCATTTAAAAAACTAAAATTATTCATTATGCTTAAATTATTAAAACACAGGCAGAAGTATTTGATATTTTATTTAATTTTTAATAAAATAATATTCACCCATTATATGTTTCCCAGATTAAACAAATTTGTAACATTTGCTTCTAATTTGTCTCTCTCAAAGTAAAACATTATAGATAACCTTATAAAAGAAATTTTAAGATAAAAAATTACCCTAGGACGATTGAAGGCGTTGCTCTCTCATCTTTTTTTTAAAGATTTATTTATTTATACATACAAGTTGGGGTACAGGCCAGAGGCGTGTGGTGGCGAGAGGGTTCACCAGAGACAGAGCGGGGAGCAGACAGGTAGATCAGAAATACACTGCTGAGGGGAGCAGCGGGCGAGGCAGGAGAGGTCTGCCACACCATGTGGGATTCTCCCCGGCTGGGCGTTGAACTCGCATCGAGTGCCCTGCCGGCAGCTCCACAGCGCAGCGCTTAACCACTGCGCCACAGGGGAGGCCTGCTGTCTCATCTTTTTACAATCAGTGTTATGTTCTAGAAATTATTCCACTCAGGATATTTGTGAGTAAAATTTTTCCCTCTTTGGAATTTTTACGCCCTTATTTTATTTTTTTAATTTTATAAAATGATTTATTTATTTATTTGCATACAAGTTGGGATGCAGGCCAGAGGTGTGAGGTGGTGAGAGGGTTCACCAGAGACACAGAGTGGGGAGCAGAACAGGCAGATGGACTGAAATACGCTGCTGAGGGGAGCAGTGGGTGAGGCAGGAGAGGTCTGCTGCGCCATGTGGGAATCTCCCTGGCCAGGCTCTGAACTCATGCTGCAGCCGCTGACAGCTCCACAGTGCTGCGCTTAACCCGTTGCGCACCAGGGAGGCCCTTAAGACTTTATTTTAGATGTACAGTATTAGGAAATTTCATGAGTTTTTAAAAGTCATCTTTTATTTATTCTGCTCAGTCCTCAGTACTTTCAGTTAGAAAGCAGTCTTGCTGCTGTCATAGGTTCTGGAATGGTTGTATTGATTGTATGGACTGGTCTTTGTCTCTGTTTTTTAGACTTTATCTCCTAACCTTTCTCTTGAGAATTTTATTTTAGCTGCTGTATTTTAATTCTAAGTGTACTTCTCCTCCCTTACCCCCAATGCTTTATTTTGGTTCTATACAATATCTTCTCATTTACCTCTGAAGATAAGTTAGGAATATTTTAGGAAATTCTGTTCCCTTAAATGTTCTGTAATCTTTTTCTTTTAACCTGTCTTTTCACGCTGCTGGTTTTTCCTAGGATGCAATATTTAGTTCTCTGTTAGTTTTGGTTTTTTTTTACTAAATATTTCTCCCTTTCTTTTGAGTGTGTGATGCTGCTCATGGTTTTCTCCATTTTGTGTCTGAAGTCTGCTTCTCTCATCACTGCTGAGAGCTGGAGGGTCAACTGGTCAGCCCAGTGTGTGGGCTGGGTGTCCTCACTGCCTCAGACTTCTGCTTCCCTCCTTGCCACCCACACCCCTTTGTACCGGAGAGTGGATTCCTAGTCCCTTCTGATGGGGCTTCCACCATCCCAGCTATTTCATGGACTGATTCATGGCTGTGGCTTCCCAGACTGACTTGTCACTTGTCCCTGCTCTGTACCATCTGTCCCCATGTGCCTTTTCTTCCATTTCCACAGAGTTGTTGAAAGCTTACCTATTCCCAGCTTTCTACTTCTTCTTTTGTTGTCCTTTTTCTTTGTTTCTGTCATCTCGGTGGATCACAGGAGATGAGAAAATGACCTATCCCAAAGTGACATCTTGCACTAGCTCCTGGAAACATCTCCTATCTGACTTTCCTTCTGGTTTGGCTCCTCCCCCTGTTGTGCAGGACACTGCAGTATGAGATACTTGCCCAGATTTGGAATTACCGTGTTATGTAAGACAGACTGGGACAATGTTGTTTGTCAAGGTGAGCCTGAGGGGCACTCTCAGGTGTCCACCACACACAGATTCCCAGGCAGGGAAACTTGATTGGGCCAGTGAGTGTCTGGGTCTGTGTGCCCTGGGCATTGACGTGTTTGCTGGTAATTTGTTGCCTTGGGCAGCTGGGGTTGAAACTGGGTTATGGCTGTACCTTTATAGAACTAGCCAAGTAAATGACCCTCCTAGAAATTGGGTGTAAGTGGGGCTGCAGCTCCTAGGCATACCTCAGGGTCCACATATGAAACCTGTTGTTTGACAGTAGGGCCCGTGTATGTGTATGTGACCACTTTTCCTGTGCGGTAGTTCTCTCTGTCTTTCCTCCCTTGTGTCACAGCTCAGGAATTTCTCTGTGAAACCACCTGATGGTGGTAACTTGGAAACACCATCTCTCCTCTATCCATCTTTTATTTATGGATATTTAAAATACAGTTAGGTTACAGAATCAGATTTCATGGGCAAACAACTTCAGTTTGAAAAATCTGTTACTGTGAGTGTTTTCAGGCATTTTGTAAGCATTTAAAGAGCATTAAGTTTACCAAGCAATGGGAGGGCCATCTCCAAACTCTTTGGACTCTACACACCAGATAGAAAGGCCTAAGTTCTCACCTCCAATGTCCATTTAACAATATAGTATGTAAATACTATTATAACAAGATTTGTATATTTTAGAATGCATAGATTTTAGAATTTAAAAAGAAGACACAAAATATAAGCAGGATTTCTGTTTTCTTTCCTTTTACAAGTACTGATCTGATGAACCTCTTGGGGCTCATGTGCTGTGGACCCTGCTGGCCAGGGTATGTGGCATGAGGGAACAAATCCCTTGGTCCAGTGACTCCTAGTGCAGAAAGGAGGAAAGCGTTCCAGTGGAAAGAACACAAGCTAAAGCCAGTAAAGCTGACTTCTCGGAGAACAAAGACAAGACATAAAACTAGGGGAAATGGCCTGGCTCTCCTGGGTGAAAGAAACCGAGCTATGGCCATAGGGACAAGGTAGTAAACATGGAGGTAGCACCCGAAGCCAACATTGTAGGTGTGCAGTTACCGTGGACAGCAGGATAGGACTGAGGAGGGCACACTCCTCTAGCACACCAGCCCTGCCTTTGCTCTGCCGTGGGATTTGGCCTTCCCCGGCTGCAGACAGGATGTTGATACAAAACCAGCAGTTTCCACACAGCACCCGATGTTACCAGTCCATATGTCAAAACTTTACTTGAAGGAGATAGTAATGCTCAGTGGAGGCCACTCAGGTGTAAATTGGTTGGTATCATTTTCTTGGTTGAGAATGCCTGGTGACCCCATCGGCGGTTTTGCATCTTGTTACCCCACCATGTGTGGTCAGGCCCCTGGGCAACCCTTCTATTTTGGAGCACTCTGTTGGCACCTTCACAGCATGAAATGACTCTTACCTTCCAGGTCTCAGTGGCTCTCAGCAGCAGTTCCATCCGAGTGGCAGTGCTGGAGGAAAGTGGGGAGCGTGTCCTCATGGAAGGGAAGTTCACCCACAAGATCAACACTGAGAGTTCTCTTTGGAGCCTGGAGCCTGGCAAGTGTGTCTTGGTAAGTGTGGGTCTCTGTGTCTGAGCTCCCAGGGAGGTTCCAAAGCCGTCTCAATACCGTGGTGGCCAGTACACCCTCTCTGTACTCAGTGGTGAAGCTGTGGGTTCCAGCAGTTGGGCAGCTTTCTAGGCAGTTTGTGCACCACTCCCACAAACGTGCCTTTGTGGGCATTTACTCACTGTCACTGGTGCAGCTATAGTCTGCCCCGCAAGTCCCACCACCTGGTTTATTTGAGGGACTGGTATCAGCCAGAAACTTAGGGACTCTTGAGTGCTGTGGATCCTGCTGGCCAGGGCATGTAGCATGAGGGAACAAACGCCTGGGTCCAGTGACTCCCAGTGCAGAAAGGAGGAAAGTGTCCCAGCGGAAAGAACACAAACTAAGGCCAGTAAAGCTGACTTCTCAGAGAACAAAGACAAGACATAAAACCAGGGGGACTGGCCTGGCCACATGTGGTGACCACAGAAGAGATCGTGAATGGAGGGCCATCCTGAGAGCCGGTGTGTCCAGGCAGACTGTGTCCACTTAGTCCCAGAGGCTTAGGCCCTGGCTCTTGAGATGGTCTGTTACAGTCAAGGCAGAAACTAATAAGTTATTAGGTTTAGCAGGTTGAATTTCATGGATGCCAGTCTAGAGGATGCTGGGTTTATAGCGCATATGGACAATGAAGTGGTTCTCCATGGTCTAGGCACAGCTGACGGGTTTGAACCCGTGTGAATGGTGTATGAGTCCCAGTTAGGAAAATCTTTCAGTGTGCCAGCTCCCTCCTGTCAGAGCCTTGGCCCGGTCAGAAGACAGTGCCCAGTGGAGGCTTCCTACAGCACCGCGCCAGGTTTGGATCAACTTCTTTCCTCTTCCCTCCTGCTGGGGTGCTTAGCCAAGCTTGGTAAGAAACATATCTATCAAGTCATTGGACAAAACACTTGAGAATTTTATGTGTGTATTCTTGATAGTTGCATAGCATGCAAGCAACAGAAGAATGTTTCAGTTTCATCCAGATTTACTTCTCTCTGGGGATAGGTGCCTACGGGCTACTTACCTGCTGCTGATCAAGGAGGCCTGTAGGGACTCTTTTGGCTGCAGACAGCTAGCAGAGACATAGAAACCAAAAGGAAGAGAGACTTTTCAGTACCGGGGTGGCTGGTGGGTTTCAGCAGCCCTAGACACCGCTTCCCCTCCAGGGCCCCCTTTGCGTGACCAGGATACCAGGAGGCAGAACTGATGGCCATGGGGACACCACTGGCACAGAGAGCTCCGATTAGCCCCACCAAGTCAAGTTCGCTTGATTCTTGTTCTAAATCTTGCTCTTCTTTACCCAACCCCCCTGTCCCTGCTCCAGCAGCGTTCTCTGAGGTGTCCACTTGAACACCAGATGAGGAAGGTGCTTTTTTCTCCATGAGTGCTGTGATAGTGATGATTTTCCCCCTCCTCCTCCTGGGAGCTCAGCCCTTTACCATTGCCACGTGTCTCCCCCACTCCCAGAGTGCCTAAACCAGTCCCCAAACTACAGTCAGATGTGTCACTGTTCCATAATGTTGCACCACTAATTCCTTTCGTTCCTACCACACTTGACTTTTGTGGTCTCATCTTCCCCCTCACACAGTGTGGGAAGTAAGAAAGTAAATCTAGGGTCTCCTTAAGCTTAGTTCTCTGAGGTGCCTTGTCTAGGTGTCTAGTGTACCCACAGACACTGGGTTCTGGTCTCTGCATTGGGCGGATAGACTCTGCAATGTAAGTAGCTGGTCACACTGCTCTCGCACGTGCATGCCCTCTGAGGTCAAGGGGACCTCCTGAGAAGCTTTCACCACTGGGTCTGGTCTTACCCAACCCAGCCTTGGAAACCCTTCAGCCTTGGAAACCTGAATCCCTACCTGGGATGGAAATGGTGGGCTTGTTTCTGCAGTGCTGAAGATTCACAGCCGCTGCGTGGAACCTATTGCGGTAGAGTCAGTGCGCCTGCTAGTCTTTTAACTTTGTGCTGCTTCTGTAGAAATGTGATTGTTATCAGATCGCACACCTCTTAGTCAGGTGTGACATCGGCTTTCTTAAGTTGCAGACATCCACTCAATGGGGCCACCTGTCACATGCCAGCCACACTCTCCTCTCTCCTCATCACTCTCTTGAAGGAAGAGGGGAAATGAATGGGGTGACTGGGGGCCAAAAGTTCTTAAGAACTTTTTCACAGTTCTTGCCGCATTGCCTAGAGTTATTTTGATCACATTGGTCAACAGTGAGATCGTTACTGACTTTAAAAGGCCCTAATCTGTAGTATCTTGGTGTACTGAACATGAATATAACCCTGAAAATTTTTTTATTAGCTCTCATTTTCAAGATATTTCATATAATTCATTTTATATGTTTCACTATGTAAATTTATCCAGTAGGACTGCAACAACATCCTAAATCAACCTAGAATGATGTACTATTGCATCACATTGCATAATACCATCATGCACACATCATCCAGAGTTGATTGCATCATTTTCTGATGCAATGCAATACTACCAGGCGGCTGCTGAAGTAAGCTGACGTCAGCAGTGCACTATAGAAAGCCCAGTCGGAAAGGTTGAGCATTGAAAATATTTCAGACTTTGTGCGAGCCAGTTGAAGCTACTGTTCCATAGAACTGTTATTATTTTATCCATTTAGGCACAATACAGAACAGTAATGCCTCGAAAGTGCGTTAATAGCGTGGACAATTTCTGCTGTATTTGTGGGGAAGTGACATTTGCCAAACAGAAGAAAAGTATCACTTCTCAAGAACGCTAATCATCTTGACTTTGGATGCAAGGTTAGTGACCAAGACAAGCCTTGGGCCCCACATAGATGCTGTGCTCCATGTACAACACAGCTTTCACAGTGGTTAAATGGCAAAAGACCATGAATGCCGTTTGCAGTCCCCATGGTGTAGAGAGAGCCAAGCAACCACACAAAAGACTGTTCCTTCTGCTTGGTTCCTCCTCTTTCCGGTGGAATAACAAAGCCGAAGAAGTCAAGAATAGTCTACCCAAACATTCTGTCTGCATTGAGACCAATTCCACATGGTGAGGGACTTCCTATTCCAGAACCTCCAGCAGAATATTGTCTTGATTCATCTGATGAGGACACGGTGAGCCGACCTGTTCTTCTCCTGTCCCATCAGCATTCAGTGATCCAGATTTTCATCGTGGTGCATCATCAACCCCACACAGACTAACACAGGAAGAGCTAAATGACCTGGTTCCTGATTTGGACTTATCCAAGAACAATGCAAAATTGCTAGGATCAAGACTCCAACAATGGAATCTTCTAGAAGATGTCACAATTTATATCAGAAGTGCCAGCAGCAGTTGGAGCCTTTCTTCAGAAAGAAAAGTACTGTGGTATTCTGTTCCTCATGAATGCCTTAGAACTCACTCATGACCCACGAGAATGGAGACTATTTCTAGACTCTTTGAAACTGAGTCTTTTTATTTTTATTTTTTTTTATTTATACATACAAGCTGGGGTACAGACTAGAGGCGTGGGGCAGCGAGAGGGTTCACCAGAGACAGAGCAGGTAGCAGAACAGGCAGACCAGAAATACACTGCTGAGGGGAGCAGTGGGCAAGGCGGGAGAGGTCTGCCGCGCCATGTGGGATTCTCCCAGGCCGGGCTTCAAACTCGCATCACCGCTGCCGACAGCTCCACAGTGCAACGCTTAACCGCTGCGCCACCAGGGAGGCCCGAAACTGAGTCTTAAGGCTGTGCTTTTACACAGTGGAAACCGTCTTCCATCTATTCTATTCCTGAACAGCTGTACAAGAAACAAACGAAATCCAAGAAGTAGTCTATGACTTGATTTTTTACAGGTATTAACCGCAGGCCTATTACTATTGGCATGCATTTCATGATGTAAACATCCATTTATTGCAGATGACAAAAAAAAAAAAAACTAGAGCCAAAATTAGAATTTGACTGTCATATTTGTGTTGAGCACATACAAATTGATAGGAAATGACTAATTTTATTTTAGTAACATGACTTTTGTAAAAATTTGTTGACCAGTGTCATCAGTAGATGGCATTTCATTTCTAACACAGCTTTTCACCACCTGAGACAGGAATGAAATTAAGAGCATTACAGTCCTTTAAGAGTCATGTTATCTTTTTTATGTGTTTTGTATACTTGGTCTGGATGTGGATGTGGCCAGAGCATTAATACCTTGCAATATGGCTGCCATTTATTGAACACACGGGGCTGGGATCTGTGAAGCACCTTGGAATGCTTTGTAGCTCTCTGGAAGCTCTTTGTGCAGATCGGCACTGAGGCCACAGGAGGAGAAGTAGCCTGCCAGGATAGAACCTCACCCCGAGCCCACAATGACCCCCTTCATTTCCCCTCTTCCTTCTAGCTGAAAGTCTCTCGGAGGAGGACGGTGAGGAGAGAGGAGTATGGCTGGCATGTGAGAGGCAGCCCCATGTCTGGAAACAGATGCATAGTTTTCTCTTGCTGGTCTCACTGAGCTGGCCTGTGTGGCCCCAGTCTGTGGCTAACTAGCCTCCTCTGGTATGCCCTGACTGCCTTTAGTTTTCTGGTTTGCTTTTGCCAACAGCTTGCTGCTTGAGGAGTTATAAAAAGGCAGAACTAGCAGCAACCAGAGGTGCACCTGCCATTGGTTGCTCTAAGTGTGCTTCCAGGTATCGTCCCTGCTTACCGGATCAGGTCTCACAGAGCCCTGTCAGAGTGCAGGTGCTGCACAAGTTCTTTCCACATTGCCTAGAGTCATTTTGATCATCAGTAGATACCATTTCATTTCTAACACAGCTTTTCACCACTTGTAAAAGGAAGAGGAATTAAGAGCATCACAGTCCTTTTCTGGATCTTTCCTGTCAGCCAAACCCTGCACAACTGGAAACCATCTTCTGTTAGGAAGCAGGGCTTTCTCTTTCCTGACCCAGCCTCTGTTTATTGAACATATGTGTTATAGAAACATTGCTATTTATGAAGCTCAAAATTGCTGTGTTCTTGACTTATTTATTGGTGACATTTTAGAGCAGACTTTTCTTCTGCTCACGTGACTGAGGTGATAGTGTAGTTCAGAGAGCACATTGCTCTGATGTATAAAGACAGCGTTTACATTTGCTGTGAGGGGCAGACACCGCTTCCCTCCAGTCTCTGTACCTCAGCTCACGTTTACTGGCCACTTGGCTTTGGTCATGGCTTTAGCTTCCATGCTCTCCTTATCGTTCTCAGTTGAGACTGGGAGCTGACCCTCAGACTTACTGTTTCATGCCAGCTTGCTACTAGGTTCCTGGGTGGTTAAGGAAACAAATCAAGGGCCCATCTTGCAGTCTTGGCAGGTGTGACTGAGTGAAGGATCTTGAGATGAAGAGATGGTCCAGGTGGACCTGGAAACTGGCAACAAGTGGCTTTGTTAAAAATGAGGGAGAAATTAGAAGAAACAGGCACATCTTCAGAATACAGGGCAAAGACAGGAGTGGCGTGGTCATAAGCCATGTTGGGGCACCCTTCAGAGGGAGCATGGCACCGCAACACGTCCTTTGGCCTCCACACTGAGAAGACACATTTGTTATCTGCAGTGCCCAGTATGCCGTGCTTGGTTGCGGCTGCCCCAGGGACTCTTGCATAGGCCTCATGTGGCAGGCTCACTGTGAGGACCATAGGAAGAGTGACTTGGGGCCCTCCAGCCTCCCCAGAGTCCTTTATCTGAACCTCTGACCTCCTGACCACCCAATAGACCTGTGCAAAGATGCCACTCGCTTCCTAGCCACCTTCCCTCCTACCTGAACTGTAGATCCACATCTGACATGACCGGGCGGGCTTTCAGAGCAGGCAGGGGTGGCAGCTAAAACCGTGTGACAGTCTCGCCTCCCTCCCTCCCACACTGAGAATGTTAAATGAGGCTCTTGACTGTCAGGCAAGCTCCTGTCTTGGTTACGAATTCGTGAAGTCAGCCGTGGCAACAGCCCCAGTGCCTTCCCCTGTGCCTCCCTGTCCCAGAAGTCCTGATGTCTGCTCGTCATCCTTCAGATGAGACCACTGGCCTCTCACAGCCTGTGATTCATATGGTCATATCCTTGTATGTGGCAGAGCTGACCCATTTGTTGACATGGTACACATATAAGTCATTAAAATCAGTATGGTAATTGCAGAGTTCATCCAATCAGTCTGAGCTCACTCCAGTGTGTCTGGTTTTTTAAACTGTATTTTTGTGAAATTTTTATTTAAATTATTTAGATTATTTCCTTAAGTTAATAGTTCTCAACAGTGGATTTACAGGCCGACTGTAGTTCTGAGTATTTCCCGTGGGCTCTCAGAAGGCGGCTGTCTTTCCGGGGTATTCCTAGATCCCCATGTGCCCACCAACACTGGACTTGTTCGTTTTAACTTGGCTTTGCTGGTTTATCTTTTTCTTTTGGCTTTCTAGTGAGGATGTGTTCTTCCCCCTGAAGTGGTTCAGAGTCTGCATAATCTCACTGGTGAGCCATTCCTGTGAGAACATCATTCTGCATTACCCTCCTTCTTCCTAAATTCAGAGTGGAAACTACAGGCTAATTGTGTTAGCATTTTGCCAAAAACCTAAGCCTTGGAAGTTAGTCCTTGGAATGAAATACGAATCCTTTACCTTTTAAGCTGAATCTCCAGGGATGGTCAGGGCCGTTGGCCTTATTCCTGATCCCTGATTCCCGGGAGGGAAGAACTGAGGCTTGGGGGTTGAGAGGAGTAGGTTTTCCAACAACTTGCTGCAAAAGTCACCCAATGAATAGAAGGGGTGTGCGGAGCTGAGCCAGAGCACGCGTTCCCAGTGGACTGAGGATGGCTCAGTGCTGCTTGGTCATCTTGTGCTTGGAGTTTGTGTCGTCTTCTGCCTCCTAAGGAAGAGAGGCCAGTGGGGACCTTCTAGCCATGCTCACACCTGGGCATATGTTGGACCCATAAGCGCTTCAGTTTTTCAGCTTAAAAAAATAGTCGACCATGTCCTAAAGCAGGAGACTGCCCAGTACTGCCTCTGGCAGGTCTGTGGTCTGATCCAGTGTCTCCATGTCCTCCCCAGAAGTTCCTCCCTCAACCCTCAGCACGCCTCTTTGGCCCACACTCAATCCCATGGGCAGCTGTAAGGAGCCATTGTCTTTACCAGGCACATTGCCTCCCTGAATAGAAACAAGGTTCTGTGACTAAGGAAGGAAAGACATGTAAATGTTGGTGAGTCATAGCACAGATTGGGGGTGCTGAGGTAAGTTTATTCATGTTGAGTTTGAAGTTTGTATGAGGACATTTTGGGAAAATTATTCAACCAGCAGACTGGGGATTCTCTGAGAAACCTGTTGTAGGCCTGGAACCTGGCCATTAAATGGAGTATGTAGTGACTTGTCATGCCAGGAATGAGGGAGGGCCAAGGAATGGAGGGGTGTGCCCCAAGCCTCAGTGACCCCCCCCAACTGAACAAGTTTGCAGCACTGCACACCATTGTAATTGGGGACCTGAATGCATGAGAACCATTGAGATTTTAGGCTGCCAGGAGCCACTATAACCACAGAGAGAGCGGTGGTCCCATCACAGAAGAGAAGGCCCTTTCTGGACGGTGCATGGTTCCTGCTGGAGCTGGCCCCAGCATTACCTGCAGCCTTCGTGGGGAAGATGGGGCTAGCCAGAAACCCTTGGTGGACTCTGCACCTGAGGATTATGAGCAGGAGCAGTAATTGGAGGTCTCAAAGTGTCCGTACAGACTGTAGGGCAAAAGATGTGAGACCACTACCTCACAGTGAAGTCAAGGTGGTAGGCACCCTGTGTGCATGTCTCACCCTAGACTGCATGGGGACCTATGTCTGCCATGGGGAGGGGCAGTGGGGCACAGCATCACCTATAAAGTGTCACACTGGCACGCTTCCCTGAGTTTAATCAGGGGAGTGAACCTAAAATGAGGACAGTCTTTGAAAACAGAATTACAAAAGAAAATGACTATGGAATGTTCCAGATGAAAGGGAACAGGACCACTAATGCAGTTGGGACCTTGGACTGGATCTTGTGCAGGAAGGAAGATGAGCTAAGTTTGTTACACTTAAGTACTGCATTGGCTTTAGAAGGAGGCGCTCATTGAAATGGTAGGTATAAAGCATCAAGAGGGTTCAGAAAAGGTTGTGTGAGTGACTATACATTGTACATGCATTTGCACGTACAGAATGAGAAGGTGCAGACACACTGTTACATGTGTGCTTGCTTGTCCGGAGTGTGAGAGTGCAGGCATTTATGATAAGCATGTGCTTGCTTATATGGAGTGCGAGAGTGCAGACTCAGGTGGTAAGCAGTGGTAGAATGCCAGTATTGGGTGAGCCTAGGAAAGGAGTGAGGGGTATTCACTGTATTTGAATAATTGCAACAACTTACAAGTTTGAAATTATTTCGAATTATTTCTTAAAAATGAGATAGCAAAAAGTGCAGTAAAAGACTCAGCATCATTAGTCATTAAGGAAGCTTGAATTTCAACCTCAGTAATGTATCACTTCATACCTGTTAGTGTGCCTGCTGGGAAGATTTAGCTCTGCCAAGTGCAGCGAGTTACTTGGAGCCCCTGGAACTCTTCATACATTCTATTGGGAATTCTGAATGCTGAGTTAACTGGAAAATAATTTGACAGTTTTTTATAAAGCTAAACATACACTTATCATAGGACCCACCAAGTCCACTGCTGTGTATTTATTTACCCGGGAGAAACGAGAGTGAACATTCATGCAGAGACCTGCACGCAGCCTCGTAGGTAGCTGCCTCACCCTGGAAGCGTTGATACGTCCATTCACAGGTGTGTGACTAGTGTGCCGCGCGGCCCACCGTGTCAGGAATAACTCCGCATACCCATGCAGTGCGGCTGGACTTGGGAACCATCACACGGAGAGGTTGCGGCCATGTGATTCCATGATGCTCAGACATTTTGGACATAAGCCAGCAAGATGGCAACACAAGTGCTGGGGGTGAAGGGGACAGTCTGCACATGGGACAGGAATTCATGGGGATGTAACTTGATTGCAGTGGTGGCTGCATGTTTTTCAGAGCTCATGGAATGTATCTTCAGAAGGCTGACTTTTACTCTATGCACACTATGCCTCCAAAAATCTAATTTTTAAAAAAGTAACAAGATATTAAAAAACTAAAACCAAATGTTAGTCCATCAGATTACTTTATCAAAGTTGTTATTTTTAGGTGTGGACCCTTGAGCTCCATTCTGTATTAACCAGCCTAAGAGGGGAGTGAATTTCTTGACATGCTACCACATGCTGCATTTTGAGGACATTCTGATGAGTTCAAGAAGCCGGCACAGACAGACAAATATTTCATGATTATGTTTTTGTGAAAGGTCCAGACAGAGAAATAAATGCTTGATGGTTGCCAGGGCTAGGAGCAAGGGGAAGGTTAAAAAGAAGTGGGGAGTGACTGTCAATGTTTATGGGTGTCCCTGTGGGGTGATGAGGACTAGGTAGAGTTGGTAATTACACCAACACTATTTGTATTATATGCTAAGTTTACTGAATTACTCACTTTAAAGTGGTTAATTTTATGTGAATTCCACCTTACAAATTGTGTTAAGGTAGCGTGGAATTCATCTTGGTGTTTGTTGGGTGTTTTGTTTCCATTTCAGCTTATCAATAACCAGTATTTTGTTTGGACTGGCCCTTGTGCTTCTTGTATTATAAGACGCTCTTCAGCAATAATCTGCAGCTAACTTAAAAAAAATGGGCCTCCCTGGTGGCCTATGGGCTGAGTCTCAGCATTATCACCACTATAGTCTGAATTCAATCCCCGACCAGGAATCTAGCCCACATGGCGCAACAGACCTCTCCTGTCTTGCCCGCTGCTCCCCTCAGCAGTGTATTTCAGTAAATCTACCTATTCTGTCTCTGGTGACTCCTCTCACTACCTGCACACCTGTGGACTACACCTCAGGTCTTCTAAGGAAAAATAAGTAGAATTAAAAACCTGTGGCCACTCAGCAAGGTTGCTGGGGGGGAGAAGAGCACATGAGTACAGACGTGGGGGTTCTTCTGTTATTGTGGTTGAAGGTGGGGGGGGTCTAGGGTTTCGTGGACTTGATTGGTGATTTTAAAACATAAGAACTAGAAATTTAAAGCACCGATATAAAAAAATAAAAATCATATGGCTTCCCAAATGGTCAGTTATATAAATCAAAGATCTCAAAAGAAAGGCTCCTCAGTGGTATGAGGTGTCTTGGCCGTTTATCAAGTCCTGTGATGGCAATGTGTTTATTTGAGTCAGCCCTTTTTAAAGTGGATGCCCTGGTATCAAAAAGCCTAAGTCAGGCACTTGCATTACAGAAAGAAAAGCCAACCGCCAGGGCCTGCAGGGTTCCTCTATGGGTTTGCTCCTTGGACACAGGTATCTTGGCAGCAAGTGTTGGGTTGTGTGTGTGAAAAGGACCTGTGATGGAGCCCCTGGGCCATGTTTGGGTTGACCCTGTGGGCACTGTTTGGTGGCCTGTTGGCCTGTGTATGGTGCTGCCTGTAGCCTCCTAAAATACATGTGATAGAGATCAGAGCAACCAGAACAACTAATGAAGACCCAAGTAAAATAAACTTTAAGGGTCTCTCTTTCCAGAGATTTATAGTTCTGTAACTTCTCCTGAAATAGCAAAACCAGAATGTATTTTCCACTTGGAAGGTTTCTATAGCTCAGTAAGGACAGAGCCAAATTCTTGGTGTTGGAGTCTCTGAGGGCCACATCAGACTCCACACACTAACTAAAGAGCAGAGTCAGCAAGAAGCTGTCTGAGTGGCATCCTCAAACAAATTGTGCATCGGCAGGGTAGAAACCATTCATCTGATGGGGTGAGCCCTGGGGGTACTCAGAAGCTGCCAGCTCACCCTACCCCTGGGTTCTTCACACTATATCCACCTGGGCGAATCATGAGTGGGGCGGTTGCTTTTGTAAGAAGCCGAGATGCTGATGTTAATGCCGTGCTTGCAGTTTTCTGGAGGTTCTGTAATCTGGCTCTCCTGAGTGCAGAGGTCCTTGAAATTGCCCCTAGGCTGAACCCTAGGCTGCTGCAACCCGGGCTTTTCTGGTTAGTGGGCTCTGCAGCAGTACTGGAGCTTGAAACTGCACACCACAGCTAGTGAGCACTGGGCCTGTTTTGCTTCTGACCTACGAGTGATACCTGCCAGGAACATACAGGTTATCACAGGTGTCACCTGTGGGCCAGTTCCAAGTCTGCTTTTTCAGTTTCCTACCAGCCAGTAACCTCCTCATGGCACACATGTGAGTGAGCACTGCTTTCCATGGCTGGCTCTTCATCTTCACGTTAGCTGCCTGCCCTGTGGCAACTGAATGTCTCATCCCATCAGAAAGTAGATGGTGCCAACAAAGATGGGCAACTGGGAGGTATCACAGAGCTCAGAGCCAGCCTGACCAGGCCAAGCAGCAAGACAGGGTACCTGGGTATCTGGTTATGGGGAGTGCAGCATGGGGCTGAGCCCTCTGTTGCTAGGTCCCAGGAGGCAGAACGATTGCTGTGCTAGTGTGCAGGAAGGAGGGGAATGTTGACAGATACTCACATTTGGGGTTGCACTTCCCTTGGCTATATGGGTGACCACGAGGCCAGTATTGGGTGGACATCTGAGCTCTTGGGAATGGCTCTCCTTGCTCAGAGTGGGCTGGGATGCTGGCAGCTGAGTGGGTGTGGAGTGGTGATGCCCATTAAGCACTGTCTGCTGAGGGGATCTGGGACAGAAGGACCCGGAGTCCATCAGATCATTCCTGGGGCGTCAGGTCCTTGATGCAGCGTCCTTCTGGACTCCATCCCCTGTGCCCCAATGTCCCTCTCTGAGAGCCCATTCCCTACGTCCTCCTACCCCTTTGGGGAACTCTGTCCCTCCAGGCCCACTGAATAGCACTGCTTCCTCCTCACTTGCCCCATCCCTGCCCCTCTGTCCCAGGTGAGCCTGAACAAGGTAGGCGAGTACTGGTGGAGTGCCATCCTGGAGGGCGAAGAACACATCGACATTGACAAGATCAACAAGGAGCGCTCCATGGCCACGGTGGACGAGGAGGAGCACGCTGTCCTGGACAGGCTCACCTTCGACTACCACCAGAAGCTGCAGGGCAAGCCACAGAGCCACGAGCTGGTACGGGCACCCTGTCCATCCTGGTCCTTCCCAGTATCCAAGCTGGTGCAAGGCTGCTGGGACCTGCTGCGTGAGGTGTAGACAGCGAGCCTCACTGCATGGCACAGTTGCTTGCTGGGTTCTGATGTGGGAAGCTCCAGCCTGTCGTTGCCCAGGACAGGACACTGCTTCCACACTGAGAGCCCAGGTGGCAGGGCCCCCGGGCCGTCATTCAGGAATACCGTGTGTGTGTTCCTACCGCTCGTGCTGGACCGTCCAGATGAATCCCTGCTTTGACCCCTGCAGGGCCTTTGTCACAGGAGGGGAGACTCAGACCCACTCCTGTTGCAGGACCTGTGCAGGTCTGGCCACGGCGGATGCGTGGGAAGAGTTCACTTCCAATTCACTTTCAAACTTGAGAGCCCAAAGAAGTCAGCATGTCCAGGGGCTGTGAGGGAGTAGGAGGAAGTTAGACTCAGGAGGAGGCTTACCCCAGAGCTTGCCCGTAGAGAAAAAGATTATTTAGATGTGTACTTTTTCTTTCTGTTTCAATCCCAGGAGTGGCTATTTAGGGAAGGAAGGTTTGCTTTTCAGGTTATATTTAACTCCCTGTGCCCCACACCGTAGCGTGTGGGTAAGGCCATTCTAAGCCCTAGTCTGGGGGAAGAGTAGATTGCTGGACACGTGGGTTTCATATTAAATGTTCAACATAGCACCCCCACCCAACCCCCATTCATATTCTCATGTTTCTCTCCTGTGGGGAAGGGGCTCACTTTGCAGTTCCTGTGAGCGTTCATTCCCACAACTGCTGAATGCTGTATCCCCCCCAGCTCCAGGCACCGCCCCCCCCCCCCACCGGCATTGCTGGTGTGCCTGTTCTTCCAGCCTTCCCTCTTAACTTTATTAGACTCACATGCCCCTGCGAGACTTAAGGAGATGTGGAGAGGAGCCCTTACCTTTAGTGCGTACTTCCTGCACTCAGCTCGGGTGGGACTGACTAGGTCGTGAATTCTACAACTCCCCTGAGGAGAGGGTTTATTTAGTTTTAGATGTTACAGAATGTTCATGACCCCACCGCTGCTCAGGCAGCGGAGGTGGGGTTTGAACCCTGAGTTGATTGTAGAATCTGTCTCATCCCTCCTTCAAGTTCTGAATCTTCTTCTGATCTGGTTCCCGGATCCAGAGAACTAGAGGCCAGGACTCACCGGCCATTGGGGAGGCTTTTGGACCTCTTACTGGTTATTTCCTTCGAAAGTGGTTTCTGCTCATAATCTCTGAGCTTACAGGGTGTGGGACATGGAGAATGTTTGGGACCAGTTTTACCTCAGTTACACTGCATGTGCCTATGGCCCCTGGATGCAAGAGCAGTCTGAACAGTGACCTGGAGTCGGGGGTGGGGAGGTCGTGCATCCTTAGGAGGCCAAAGTGGGAGCAGAAGGGTCCTTGCTCATGAGATTGGCTGATCAGGAAGAATGTGAAGGAGAGCTTTGAAGACTGTGGCCTGATGGAAAGACTTCTGTGGTTTGAGTCAGAAGGATTCTGGAAGGACTCACCACCGTGTGCCTGGCAGTATACTGACCTGAGGGGAGGGGGGCATGAGTTTCTGACCGAGTACGGCGCAGTTCACACACAGAAACCAAGGGTTGGCAATGCATGTGGCCAAACCAAAGGGTAACCCTGGGTGACCTGCTCCTGGATGACCTCTTGCTGGAGATAGTGAAGGCCAGTGGTGATTTGGGCACTGGTGATTTGGAGATGAGAGTACGCCCTGTGGCCCAGCCTGGCGCCAGCGTTGCTATCGGGCACTCATGTGGGCTTAGAAGATTCAAGGAGGAGCACCTGTGAATAAGGCCTGATCACCCAGGAATGTTCCACATGGAACATTCTCAGCACACAGACCTCGAGGGAAGCCCAGTATGGGAGCAGGTTTGGGACCAAGAGGAGAGAGTAGAGGCATGAGGAGATGCATGAGGAGCTGGTCCTGGTGGTGCGGGAGCTGAATAGGGTGAAACTTGGTAGGTGTTGTACAGCCACGGATGGGTTAACCTGGAGAAGTAGGCCCCGAGGAGAATGGGGAGATTGGGAACCAGAGGGTCAACAGAAACTGCTGGCGGCCTCACATGAGAGCTGCAGGGCGGAAAGGGGCAATTTAAGAAACTAGGAGGTGGGATTACACTGCTTCATTTCCTGAGGGGCTCTGGGGAAGGACCTGTCGGGATCAAGCCGAGGGCTCTGTGTCAGAGTTGGCCCTGGAGTGCCTGCTAGCCCATGAGGAGGCTGGACACACGATGGGGCTGAGAGCGGGAGTGTCGTGCAGCGCTCACCCCAAGAGGTGAGGGTGCTCAGATGGGGGCCACAGAGAGACTACAGGGAGCGAGGTGGGTGGGGGCTCACAGTGGTACCAGGCAGGAGCAGGAGGCCTGCCCTCTGGGCCTTTCCATGCTGGTCTGGCCTCCTATCCCATGGCACGAGCCAACCTGCAGGATGGCAGTGCCCCATACAGGTGTTCTCCCCAAAGTCTGTGGGTGTGCTCTGTTCCCAGAGGGAGTAGTATGCTAAGCCCCTAACATGTACCTCATCATGCTTACTGCTGTACACTTAGGTTTAATAATAGGGTGCAGGCCTCAATGCTGCCAGCCTGCTCCCTGACGAAGGGGAGCGGGGAATCCTCTCTGCACCTTAGTCAACCCCAAGGGGTAGAGATAACCCCTGCGCCCCAACACCTCAGTCCCATGGTCTCTAGGCCCCTCACACATTTGGAATTCTTCGTGAGCAGCCGAAATCTGAAGATGGGGAGTGCCTCACTTGTGGCGAAATGGGGCCTGGGGGTGGAGTTAGATGTGGGAGCATGGCTTTGTGGAGGGTCTGTAGTCACCCCAGATGGGGTCCTCCTGAGGAAGCAGAGCGTATCCTGCTTGAGGACACGCAGGCTTGGTGACTGTGGTTAACCTCTCTGTCTATTTTCTGTTTGTAGAAAGTCCATGAGATGCTGAAGAAGGGGTGGGACGCTGAAGGCTCTCCCTTCCGAGGCCAGCGATTCGACCCGGCCATGTTCAACATCTCCCCAGGGGCTGTGCAGTTTTAATGACCGAAGGAAACGAAACCCTCGCCAGTGGGGCGCCAGGGGCCTCGGCCATGCCCCTTGGCTCCCTGCCTGCCAGGGACTGTCTGTCTGGTTCACCGCACCGTCCTTTCTTGCAAGGGGAGAGCCAGGCCTCTATCCTGGCCTCGCATCTCCAGACCGCTCCGGAGAAGGGGGCTGTGCGGCGATGCTGAGCGAGGGTGTTGGAGAACAGGAGGGATGTCCCAGCAGACCGCAGGGCCAGGCCTTGCACCCCTTTGTTGCCCTGCTCTCTGCTTGCTGCTGTTTGACCTCTGCTTGCTTTTCTCGTGCTTGAGGGCAGGGAGTGGTGCCGGGTTTGGTTGTCGAAGCACGGGCAGGTGTGCAATGGTGGCCCACGTGCCTGGGCAGTTTGGGGAAAGTCCTTGCCGCTTGATGGCTCACATGCAGTCGTGCTTTCCCCTGTGTGAATGTGCGCCGCCTGCCCGGCCTCGTCCTGGTCAGAGAACACTGAGGGCCTGCTCGCTGTTCTGGATGTTGGGAGAAAGTTCTTGTGGCCTCAGTGCATGTAGGAGGACATCTGTTCTCTTCCTGCCTGATTAGTGCTTTCCTCCTGTGGGCCCCCTCTTACCAGTGAGCCAGCTGCTCTGCTTGGATGCCCTCAGGCTGGTTCTGGGTGCACTGATGGCTGGGCATCCTCAGGAGACCCGGCCTATCAGCAGCCTCTCGGCAGTGTGTAGCCTCGGTCCCTGCTCCCGGCCGTGAAGTACAGAGTCCCATCACGCTGAGCCAACGTCACTCTGCGGGGAGCTCACAGCTCCCCCCTGCGCTCCAAGGACCTGGAGGCTGTGCCTCAGCCAGGGCCCTTTGTGCCTGGCGCCAGGGCCATGGCGCTGCTCTGTTCGGTGGTCATCTCAAAGATCTCCACAGCCTGCCCTTTTGGACTCTGTCCACTGCACAGTGGGAAGAGGACCCCTGTCTTGGTAGTGGTCCTTCTGGAGACTTCCACCTTCACCCGAGTAGATGGGAGCTAATTTAGTGAAATCATTTGGAGACAGGTTTCTGCCTCAGTGGAGGCTGACAGTCCTGTAAGAAGCATCTCCGGTCCTCAGAGAAGTATTTGTTCACTCTGATGCCATCAAGGGGTCATGGACTGCAGGTGGCTGGTAGGAGCTCTGTCAAAGGAGTATGGAAGCCTGACGTTTTCATTTGTCACCTAGACTGGTCGTGGGACTGCCAGCACCCCTTTTTAGGGCCCCAGGATTTGCAGGTCTGTCATCTCATCTAACAAAAGGTCTCACGGCTTGCATCTGTGTGAGAACTGCTCTCAACGTGTCCGTCTTGCTGCTCCCTTGGCCACACCCTTTAGGGTTTCCCGAGTGATGGACTGGGGTGTGCCACCTGCATCTCAGTGGTTTGGGAGAAATTGGAGCTGTGGACTCTGTGGTCAGTTGTCTTCCTTTTGACCGATTCTATTTTCAGTGTTGCGTTTCTCTCGCCCTTACCTGCTGTAACAGCGGCACCCAGGTGTAGGGGGCAGCAGATGCGCTGGGTACACACGTGACTGACCTGAGCCGTCCTCACCGTCCTCTGGTTGCCCTCTGCTCCTTGCTGCCACCCATGACCAGCCTAGCACCCTGGAGTAGGTGCCCTCTGCCTGTTTTCTCTCTCTAGACACGACAGCGGCAGATTGACCACTGAACTCCATCAGCTGAGGTTCGAGGAAAGTGGGGTATCCGCCTGCGACGTCGTCTTCGTCTCCGGTGTTGGTTTGCAATAAATCTGTATTTAAGCACTTCTGGGATCTTTGTGTGATGCTTGCTACTGAGAGAGTTCTCTGTGTCTGGTCATTATGTGACCTCTGGCGTGAGATTCCTGCCCGTGTTGCAGAACATGCCAAAATGGGGAATTCCTGAATGACTGAAAAGTGTTTCCCATTCAGCCTGCACACTGGTCAGCCTTCACACAGCTCGGAAATCTAATAAAGTTCTGATCAGGAAAAAAGAATGCTGGCTGTAGAGCTTACATTGATTTCCAAAAGGTTCTAAAAACCCAGTGTGGACACAGGGTTCAGTAGCTTCAGCCACAGCACCCTCAGGTGCCCCACTTACTGCTTCACCTCAAAACAGCAGGCCACGGGTCTGCTCTCCTCTGGGCATAACAGGCATTCCTTCCTCACTCATCTCGGGCTCTCCCACCTCCCTTCCAGGAAGCCACCTCTAGCCCTGCTGATCCTGAGTGGGTAGTCTTTACAAACATGTCACTAATGAATGAAGAATGCTTCAGTGGTTCAACAGTGGCATTTCTGAACAAACCCCCAGGCCAGAAATAACCTGCCAGGAAAGAGAGGTGTTTCAATAGTTTGCCCCTAATCAGGGGGGAGGGAAAACAGATAGGGCTGTTCTTTGTGGAAATGTGTTTGGGAGGTGGCAGCTGGGAAACAGACCCTCACCCACTTCCAGTCTGCTCCCTTGGTGGGCCAGCTGGCTGTGAGTTCAGCCCAGGCTGGGATGGCTCCTTTCTGTGTGTAGGGTGGGGTTGTTGGAGCAGAAACTGACCAGGATAAACGCATAAACGTGCTCTCCCTTGGTCGGAGGGCGGCCACCAAAGCAGACCGCCTATCCAGGTAGTGGCTTGGACTTGAAGCCCATGCCGAGGGGCTCTGGGAGGCAGGATTTCTGAGTTCTCTCCTGCTGGACATGCATTCCTTGGAAACCAGGGGCAGTGTTACTGGCTGATGCCCACATGGATATTGTTAGCAGGAAGTCTGGGGCCTCACCTGCCAAATCCTGTCACAATTTCAGGGGCGAGGAAAAAAGTTTCTATTTTAGACTCCGCTCACTCCTCAGGCAGTCTGGTATGGCTTTGTTTATTTTTTCTTGATTTTGTTCTTTGTAACTGAAAGCTCAGCACACTGCCCTGCCTTCAGCGGGAAGAAAGTAAGTGCCACTGCTAAGCCTGCCAGATGCCTTCCTGCCTGCTGCTCCCCAGCTCTCTGGTGGGCTGCTGCCCGCTTGTAGGGCATCCGGAGGGACAGGGACAAACCCCCCCCTCCCCCCCGAGCCTGGTTCCCTGTGACTTGGTCTTGCTGGTGCTGAGGAGGTCAGTGTGGTGGGACATTGTTACACCCCACTGGGACAGCGAGTCCCGTGGGCCTGAGAAGGCCTTAACAAGGTGGTGGTCTCCTGCCAAGAACACCTCCATCTTCCTGGACAAGGAAGGATTAGGCGGTTGCAAGACACAACTTCACCTGGAGTTAGTCAGTGGTTCTCTAGGGAATTCAGCTGGGCTTCTCTTTGCGTTGGTCCTGGCTCCTAAGAGGGAATCTTAAACAGCTGGATGGGACCCTAGGGACTATATGGTGCAACCCCCTTGTGGAGGGCATGTGGTACCCCTGAGACTAGCTGGGCCCATAATCTGCCTTGTCTCCAGGAGAGTGGGGCAGGGGAGGGTGTAGGCCCAGTAATTCCTTATACGCCCAGTCTTGGCAGGATTTCCCTGACCTCTGCTGTCCCCATCTCCCTAGAACAGTCCTGGCCCTGGGGGACTGTTCCTGGGTAAGTAATGGGGTAGAGAGAGGCCCCCAAACATCCACCCACTGAAACTGGTGACCCAGAAGTTCCTTCCAAGAGAAGGACCCTGATGGGTGCTTAGCCATTTCCTGATGGTTGTGGGCCACCTGTCTGCGGGGCACTCGGAGTCCCAGTTATGGGGATGCTTCATTGCAGGACAGAGCTGCCAGAAATGGATGAGCTGCTGCGTGGGAAGTCTGGGGGCACCAAGGATGGTGTGCTTAACCCACAGTGCATGCCCCACAGTTGTGGACAGTTTGGTGTAAATACAAACTGGAAAACCCTGGCTACCTGCTGGGGAGGTGCTGTGGATGAACTTGGGCCTCTCTTGAGGAAGACTGACAGCAGCACCCTCGGCCAGAAGGGCTGCGGAGACAGGAGGTCACAGCCAAGATGCAGCAGAGAGCTGCGGAGGGTGGCAGCGGCAAGAATGGAAAGGAGGAACTAGAACACTGTGCTCTTGCAGTCCTGCTGGGGGTCCCATATGTTCTCTCTGTTCTCAAGATAAATGTCCCCATTTCTGTGTCTTGGGAGCAGAAAGAGCATTAACTAGGGACCCCCCTGAGTCTCTGGAGTAGGGTATGTGACGACGACGCTGCCCACAGTGATGCTGGTGGCTGATGCTTATGGAGCACAGATGTCGGCGGTTCTAGGCAGCGTCTGCACTGTGAGAACACGACCTGCAAGGCCAGAGATGACAGGTTTGATGCTCTGGGAAGTACCCGCTCCACATGACCGCTGGGAACCGAGGGTGCCATTGCTCCACAGCGGAGTCTGACCCCTGGGTCGTCTAGCAATGAGTTTGGGGGTTAGGATGTCAGTGTGTTGGCCTCTCGTGTGAATGAGCAGCCACAGCACCATGGGAGAGGCCCCTGAATCCCGCACCCTGCACAGAAAGGGGCCTGGGTGGTGCCCCCAACGTGGTCTCTTGCTACCCAGAAAGGGAGGATGCTGTCTTGTGCCTTCAAACACAAAGACGGGGTCCAAGAGTTGGGTAGGGAAAGAAATCGGGCACTTGGGGATTTTGCCCACCTGTCTCTAGGGATTGATTGTGGGAGTCCCTGGGGATACCAGCAGAGAGCTTCTGGTGGGGGGATGTGGCAGGACTCACTCTCCCCATCATGGGACGCTCACTCCATCCAGCCTCTTCCCACCTCTGTGAAGTCCTCACAGCATTCACCTGGCTGTGGACTGTGGCCAGGACACCGGCCCCCCGGCCTGGCGCAACCCCCCCCCCCCCCCGCCCTGTGGGCTGGCCTGTACCCCTGCCAGCACTGGTCTGCACCTGGCGGAAGTGGGCCCTCGTTTACTCCTTTGCTTAGGGGAGGCAGGCTGTGTTTCTGGATTGTCATGTTAGAGGTGAGGGGGAGCACTCCAGGTACCCTCCCAGATTCAGCATGGACCCACACCCCCAAAGCCAGTCACAGGACTTGTTGCCCTTGATGTAAAGAACGGGGGTTTCCAACGCTTTTATTACCTGGGTTAGTGATCAGAGAGAACACTAAGATGGTGGACAGACCTGGGGATGGATTCAGGGGCCAGGCAGTGCCTGCAGCCCCCACCCCCACCTCTAGGACCCAGAGGTGGAGGGACAAGGTCCCTGTAAGGCCAGGTCTTGAAGGCTAGGGGTCAGGTTTTAGACTTAGACCCCAAACCTGGGGACTCCAGGGAGAAGTTTGGACTGCACGGTGGAGAAGACAATGGGATGGGGCTGGGGAAGAGGAGCGCAGAGGCTGCACCCGCGGAGAGGGCCAGTGCCGCAGAGCCCCTCCTTTCCCTCCCAAGTTCTTCCCCTCCCTGCCCTCCCCCCCCTCCTCCCTCTTTCTCCTGTCCTCCCTGCCCTAAGCCCTGCCTGCCTTGCATCATCCCCCACCCCCATCTCCCCAGCCTGCCACCTTGAAGTCCAAGGTCCCCAGCCACACAACCTGCTCGTCCTCAGACCTGAAGGGCAGTGCCAGGCAGAGGCCCCAGCCCAAGTGTACGAAGTGGCAAGTCCCACCAAGGCACCTGCTGGTCCCTGCATCTCTCATTGTCACTTCCACCATGGGGCGATGGGGGCGAGCAGGCACAAGTATACCAGCAGTGTCCCAACCTCCCCAGAGCCTCCGTGTGCCTCAGTTTCCTTGGCAGTGATGTGACCAACATTTGGCAGGATGGGCTGCCCCTCTGGGTGTCCAACACCACAGAGGTCAACAGAAGGGGAAACACCACTGACATTTCATCCATCTCCCAAATCAGGCACATACCTGGACCCCTGCCAGCCTTGGCTGCACCCTCAATGGTGGCAGCTGCTGGAGATCCTGACAAACAACATCACCCCAACCTCCAACAGGGATCCTGGCCCCCAGATCCCTTCCTGGGCCTGATCCCTTCCTTTCCCCCTTCTGATTCCCCTCTTGCCTTCCCCATCCTTCCCCCTCTGTCTCCTCCCCTCTGGTCAGTGGGAGGTTCAGGCTGACAGAGCCTCCAGGCAGGTTCTGGGTTCACATCCTCAACAGAGAGAGGGGCTGGCCAGAGGCAGGTAACTTATTAGCAAGGAGGCCTCTCCGTGAGAGGGGAAGCTGGGAGCCCCTCCCCTTTAGGTGCCTTCTCATCCTAATCTTCCCGCCCCGGAAGGGCAAAGGGATGCCCAGGGTGGGGTCACTGGCTGGGCCTGTCTTCTCAGCTCATTGGGTGGGAGCTTTGGGAAGGGGGTTGGGTCCGGGATACGGGTGGCCGAACAATGCATCATTTCCAAGATGTCCCGTCCTTCTCCCCAGAGCCTGTCAGTGTGTCATCTGACATGAAAAAAGTGATTTTGCAGATGTGATTAAGCAAATGACCGTAGGTGGGAGATGATCCTGGATGATCAGTGGGCTCATTGTCATCACAAGGGTCCCTAGAAGAGGGAGGCAGAGGATTAGTCAGCTGTGACCGCGAAACCAAAAGTCAGAGTAATGCATTTTGAAGATGGAAAAAGAGCCCATGAACCAAGGAAATTAGCAGCTTCTGGAAGCTGGGAAATGCAAGAAATGGGTTCTCCCTGCTTGATTTTAGACATGTTACCACCAGAACTAAAGATAGTAAGTTTGTGTTGCTTGAAGCCACTGAATCTCTGGCAGTTGGTTGCAGCAACCCTGGAACTCCTCTGGGCATCAGCACTTGTGGCCTAGGAAGCAGCAAGAGTCCTGCATGTTTGTCTGCCTGGTGCTGGTGGATAGATCGTCCCCAGGGCATTACTTCTGCCCTGGACTGAGTTTTGCCCAGTAGTGGGCTGGCGTGGCCTGTATAGTCGTCTCTGCCTTTGCCCTGAAACCATCTGATTCATGAGCCTGAGTTCCAGGCTCCAACCTACCCTGCCCCTCCCTCACTGTGTGCGTGGCCTTAGCCAAGCCCCTTCTAATCCCAGCCTGCCTTGCACTCAACTTGGAGAATTTGAACTGTGTTCTACCAGGTCCTGGCAGGAAGAGGTGCTATTATATTTAAGTTCTGAAAATTCCGAGGAACCCAGAGCAAGTGTTGCCAGAGGTGTCCTAGGTCCAGGGATCCACAGGGATGGTGAGCAATAGTGAGAGCCTGTATGGGAGGGCCTTATCCAGGGAGGCTGCAGGCACATGGGATCCCAGGGCATGGAGGGAAGGGTGCCCTGAACACCGTCTTATCCTATTGACTGACACCTCAGGAAGTTCAGAGCTCGGGTGTGGTCTAAATGTGCCTGCCTGGAGGACACAGAGCAGGGCAATGGCAGGGGGAGGACTCAAGAGGGTTTTACATACGTTAAGCCAATTGTGCTTCCCTGGGATAAATTCCACTTGGTTATGGTGTATGATCCTTATGGTGTACAGCTGGATTTGATTTGCTATTTTTTTTAAATTTTTGCATCTTTGTTCTTCAGGGATTTTGGTCTATAATTTTTCTTGTGCTGTTTTGTCTGGTTTTGGTATTAGGGTAATGTTGGCATCGTGCAATGTATTAGGGAGCATTCCTTGTGTTTTTTAAAACAATGTGAGCAAGGTGGGCATTAAAAATTGTTTTTTAAAAAACTGATAAAATTCATTTGTAAAGCCATCTGGTTCTGGGCTTTTATTTTTCAGATGATTTTTTGTTACTGCTTCAATTTCCAAGCTTGTGATCAGTTGGTTCATTTCATCTGTTTCTTCTGGAGTTAGTCTTGATAGACTGTATTTATGTAAAAATGTATACATTTCTTCAAGGTTCTCCAATTTGTTGCCATCTAATTCCTGTTAATCTCTTATAGTCTTTTGTATTTCTGTGCTATCTCCTTTTTCCATTGTGATTCTATTTGTTAATATTTTATCTCTCCTTCCTCTTTTATCGCTATCTTACCAAAGAACCACCTCTTAGTTTCATTGATTTTTTTTAATAGTCTTTTTGATCTCTATTTCTGCTCTTATTTTTTGTTGTTTCCTTCCTTCTACTAACTTTGGGTCTTGTTTGTCCCTTTCATACAAGTTGCTTTTTTTTTTTTTTTTTTTTTTTTTTTTTTTTTTTTTTTTTTTTTTTTTTTTTTTTTTTTTTTTTTTTTTTTTTTTTTTTTTTTTTTTTTTTTTTTTTTTTTTTTTTTTTTTTTTTTTTTTTTTTTTTGTTCCTTTTATACAAGTTGCTTTGAGTGTGTTATTAGATTGTTTATTTGGGATTTTTCTTCTTAATGTGAATCTGTATTGCAATTATTTTCTTCCTTAAGACTGCTTTTGCTTTGTCCCATAGATTCTGATAACTTATATCATCATTTTCATTCATCTCAAGGCATTTTTAAGAAATTTATGCATTGATTTACTCTTTTATTCAATTGCTATTAAGCAGCATGTTGTTTATTTTTTGTGTATTCATAGTTTCCTTTTTTCCCCTTATAGTTGCTTTCTAATTTTATGGCGTTATAAGTCCTAAGAGTACTAAGTATAATTTCGATCTTTGTGTTATTGACATTTCACTTGTGTCCCAAGATATGGTCTTTTTTTCTTAAAAGATTTATTTATTTATTTATTTATTTATACAAGAACTGGGGTGTAGGCCAGAGGTGTGGGGTTGGTGAGAGGATCACCAGAGACAGAGTGGGGAGCAGAACAGGCAGATTGACTGAAACACACTGCTGAGGGGAGAAGCAAGTGAGTCAAGAGAGGTCTGCTGTGCCCCGTGGGAAGCTCCCTGGCCGGGCATCGAACTTGTGCTGCAGTGGCTGCAGAAAGCTTCATAGTGCTGAGACTTAACCCATTGTGCCACCAGGGAGGCTTTTATGGTCTATTCTTGAAAGTATTCCATGTGCACTTGAAAAAAATGTGCATAGAGTGGTTTGGGGGTGGAAAATTCTGTAGATGTCTTTTGGACCTATTTAATCTAGCTTTTCATTTGAAGTTACTGTTTCCTTACTTATGCTTTGTCTTATTATCTGCTCATTGTTGTATGTGGAGTATTAAGGGCCCCTATTAATACTGTGTTGTTATCAATATCTCTTTTAAATTCTGTTATTTTTCTAATGTATCATATGGTGCATATATGAGCGTTATTTCTTCTTTCTGTATTAGACCCTTAACCATAATAATGTCCATCGCTATCTCTTACTACTTTTTTAATTGGAGGTTTATTTTATCAGATATAACTTCCTGATTTTTTTTTTTTTTGGTGATTATTTGCTTGTACAATTGTCTTCCAGCTTTTAACTCTAAGTCTATGCATGTCTTTGTTGATAAGGTGAGTTTCTTGTAAACAACACAAGGTTGGACTTTGTTTTGAAATTCCGTCAGCAACTCTCTATCTTTTGACTGGTAAGTTCAGACTATTTACATTTAAGGTGATTTAAAAAAATATTTATTTATTTTGCATAGAAGAACTGTGATATAGGCCAGAGTGTAGGGGGGTGGGGTGAGAGAGTTCACCAGAGACAAGTGGGGAACAGAATAGGTGGATCTACTGAAATACACTGCTGAGGGGAGCAGCGGGCAAGACAGGAGAGGTGTAGCGCACCATATGTGGGTTAGCTCCCCGGCCAGGAATTGAATTCAGGCCGTAGGAGTGATAGCACTGAGACTTAACTCCCAGGCCACCAGGGAGGCCCCATTTAAGATTATTATCGAGACATAAGTAATCATTACCATTTTAAGGGTTTTACAGGGATAGATTTTCAGACTATTGTCTTTGTACCTATTGATCTTACATGAGCCTATTAGTGATGAGGGTTAGTATATATAAAAGAGGACCCAGTCAGTAAGGCACCAAAGAATCACCTCTAGTTGATTCAGGACTTTGAAATTCCTACTGTGCTATGGATGCCCGCGTTGTGTGGAGGGGTTCACACTGAGCCCCTCTGCCAGGCCAGGTCCTTGGTCTTAGGGTCTCTTATAGTCTTGTGTCTGCTGCCACTCGAGGCTATTTTTAAACACTAGATGCAGCATTGGACTCAGATTGTAGCTGAAGTGGGGTCATACGCCAGGAGTTGTTCTTTTTTCTAGCACAGAGTCTAGCTCTAGTTTTTTCAAGCATTTCTTTGTTTTAGTTTTAACCCTGGAGTGGGTGGTGGTAGGTGTTTTGGATATCTTAGCGTGAGCTTCAAGAAGGAGCCTCATCTGTGAGGAAACCCAGGAGCTCTGACCCTATTTGGGCTACGGCTATTCCATGTTAAGAGCCTCAGGCTCAAGCCAACAGTCCTTGTTCTGTGTCCCTAACCCTGCAGCTCTCTAACAGTGTACCCTCTGTCATGGGTGCCTCTTTGTGCACCCCCTTATTCGGTGCAGTGCTGGGTCTCAGGAGCCCCTTTGTTGGCATGTGCCGAGCCAATATCCTTAGGTGGCCCCGCACAGCAGCTGCTCCTCTCTCAGGTGGGTACTGCCCCATTACCACTTGAAGGTTTTAGGTTCGCTTTGGGTTTTCCGGGCACTTTCTGCTTGAGGATGCTCTTAGTGTGTGCTGTCCTCCGTTTCACCCTCAGGGGGTTTTGGCTTGTTTTATAGCAGTTTAGTTGTGAGTATCTAGAGGTGGTATCTTCACTTCCATCTTGCTGGACCTCCCCTGCATCATATGTTTAAGTGCATGGTTAACTTCATAAGGAAATATCAAACTATTTTCTAGAGTAATTCACATTTTACATTCCCACGAACAGCATAGGGGAGACCTGGCTCTCATCTTCTACGTATTTCCCTCTCAGCCCTGCTTAAGACACATTAGCAACTTCTGATTTTTTTCATTTGGTTTTTAAACCAAGCAAGTGTTTGAATATTCTTCTATTGTTGTTCTTTTAGTGATTTCTACTTTAATTCCATTATTTTTGAAGGACATACTATGTGATTTCAGTTCTTTTAAATTTGTTAAGGTTTGTTTTATACCAAGGATGTGCTCCAGCTTGGTGAGTGTCAATGTCAGTGTCAATGGGTTCTTGAAAAGAAGGTACCTCTGCTGTTGTTGGGTGGGGAGAATGTTCTATAAATATTATTTGATCCTGTTGGTTGATAATGGTGTTCAGTTTTCATATCATTTCTATATAGTACCTTTGTCAGTTGTTGAGAGTCCCCATCTTAATTATGGATTTGTGTATTTCTCCTTTCAGCTCTACTAGTTTTGCTTCTTGCATTTTGAAGTTCTGTTGTTTGATTCACACACATTTAAGATTGCTACATCTGTTTGGTACACTGACCCCTTTTTGTGATTGTGTTATGTCCACGTTTGTCCCTAAGTGATTTTCTTTGCTCTGAAGTTTACTTTATCTTGACTTAATGTACCCACTCCTGCATATAAATAATAAAAATAACTTTTTGATTAATGTTTTCATGATATATCTTTTCTCATTCTTTAATCTTCAATCTACTTTGAAGTGAGTTTCTTGTAGACAGCATATGATGGGTCATTTTTTAAAAAATCCTTTCTGTCAATCTTTATCTTTTAACTGGTATCTTTAGACTATATACATTGATATGCTAGATTTTAGTCTGTCATTTTGTTATTTGTCTTCTGTTTGTTCCCTTTTTTTCATTTCTCTGTTTCTTTTTCATTGCCTTCCTGTGGATTTCTTGAAATTGTTTTTGCAGGTTTATTTTATTTGTAATGCTTTTTAAAGGATATTACCTTGTCTAGTTTTTCAGTGGCTACGTTGGCTACGTTAGTAGCTACAGCATCCGTCTACTGATGTTTACCACTGAGTGCAGTAGAAAGCTTATTTCTGTTAATAGCCCTTTATCCTTCCAAATTTTAAAATATGATAATTTCAGTCTTTCCTTTACATTGAGGAACCAGTCAGATAATGTTCGACTTTTTCCCTAGCCATAAAATGTGGTTAAAGAAATTCATGAAGTAAAACAGTCTGTGATCTTTTATTGATCACAGACTGATTTTATTGATGGAGGTCTCAGCCTTCTCTCATCATCTTTCTGTTTAGAGAACTTTTAGCTATTCTGTAAATATAGATCTGATATTAACAAATCTTGTTAGTTTTTCTTTATCTGAAAATATCTTAATATTTCTTGCGTTACACTGGGCAGGGAGTTTGCAACTGACAGCTCTTTTAGTACTTGAAAAATAATGTGCCACTCACCTCTGCCTGCCATGGTTTTGAGTGAGAAATCTGCTGTCTCAAATGATGTTCCTCTCAGTATTGTGTCATTTTTCTCTGGCTGTTTTTTCTTCTTTGTCTTCAGTTTTCTGAACTTGACACATGATGTTTCTTCCTGTGTATTTCTTTAGGTTTATCCTTAAGCCTTTGGTTAAAATTTAAACTTTTGCAGATGTTGTTTCTTTAATTATTTTTCTTTCACATTCTTCCTCCTGTCTTCTGGGAGTCTGGTGATATGAATGATGTATCTTGCCTTACTCTTCAAGTTTGCTGATTGATTCAGTCTTCTGTCATCTCCAGTTATACTATTGAGTCCATCCAGTAAGACTTGGGTTAGTATGTTTTTCGGTTCTATAATCTTTCCTTTTTTTAATTAAAAAAGAAACTAATAAAACTGCTTTGCTGCAACGTTCTCCTTCATTTGTTTCAGGAGGATTTGTGATTGCTTGTTGAACACTTTTTTGATGACTGCTTTAAAATCCTTGTCAGATAATTCCAACATCCAGTTTATCTTAGCACTGGCATGAATTGTCTATTTTCACTCTAATTATTGTTTTTCTGGTTCTTGGTATGATGGAGGATTTTCTATTGTGTTCCGGAATTTTTTATTATTATGTTAGGAGACTCTTAACTCTATTTAGGTCTTCTGTTTTAGCAGGCAGTCACCTTTTTTAAGTTTACAGGTTGGTTCTGGCTTATTTTTGTGAGTTGTAGTCCCAGTGATTAGTTTTCAGAGTCCTTGCAGTGGTGGTGCTGCCTGCAAGGGCAGATGTGCTTCCGCTGTACTGGTACTCGCTGGCGCTTGTGGACACCTGGGAGACACAGTACTCCCCTCCTCTCAACATCTGGTTGCTAACACTATTGGGCCTCCCCTCTCCATCCTCGTTGGCCTATGGCATTCCTGCTATTTGTCTGTTTTGTCAAATCTAATTTGCAAACCTCTGCCTAGCCTGGGGTTTGTGGAAGATAAGAAGGTCATCCAGGAGATGTGGGGCTCTGTTGTTTTCAAGCCCTGAGGTCCCTAACCTTTCTGGCCTCTTCTTCCCCACTTGCAAGGTCTTTTTATGGATGACTGTTAAGTTATAACCAAAAGGGAGGAGCTGGCCATTGTTGTGGATCTGGAAGTCTCAGTTCTGGGGGCTTGACCATCACAGTGTCTTCTCGATAAAACCAGGGGCCATAGTGACTCCTAGGTGACAGCTTGACAGGTGGCAGCCCACACAAAAGGCACAGGAGATCTCGGCCTCCAGAAAGTTCTAGTCAAGTGAGGGTGGTGGAAAGGAGGCTGAAAAGAGTGGGGACAAGTGGGAGCAAGTGGTGCAAAGCATCCTGTTGCTGTCAGGGGCCTGCACGTACCCACAGGGAACATGGACCCCAGTCCCACAAATCCCTCCATCTGATGAGGTACAAAGTGCAGGGCCTGTTGAGACACACCGTGAAAGTGCCCAGGCTCTAGCATGTGGAGCCAGAAGGATGAGGGGAAAAAGGACTGGAGGAGGGAGTGGAAGACAGGCTGGTTGGGGCTTCCTCAGGGTCCTGGGTGCTGACATTTGTCTCTAGAGGTTCTCAGGGACACCTTTCCCCACTCAGGAATTTGGGACCCTCAACTGACAAGGAAAGGCAGAGCTGGGGGTGGGGCCAGGAGGAGTGTCTGGGGGCATGGTCTCCAGGTGGTTCGTGGAGGAAGTCACTTTTCTCAGCTGTTACAGTCTCGGTTAAAAATACCCATTTGCAAATCAGCTGCTAACCTTGTTGCGAGGTGGAGTTCAACCCCAGAATTGCCATTTTGTGCTAAGTTGGCGAAGTTGTTTTTCCTGAGAATCAGACTCGGAGCATCAGGTGCAGGTCTGCACAGAGGCACAGGGAGACAGGCACTTTCTCCTGCTTGAGGGGACAGACAGGGCATGCATCTCACTTGTGGGGGGCTGGTGGCCCTGCAGAAGGAGGTCGTACTCCATGGAGAATTTGCAAAAGGCAGCACACAGGGTCTGGTGTTCACTGTGGGGAGGGTCCAGGGATCTGCTGGGTGGTCTTGGGGAGGGAACGTCACAGTGAGCACCCAGGGGGGCTGTGCATCCTGGGTGGCGGGATAAGGCCAAAAAGTGGACTGGACAATTAAGGGAATCTTCCATGGGAAAGTGCTCTGCCTCCTTCTGTCACCAAGGCTTCTGCGCAACTCCTCAGGAAGAGGTCAGGGTTAAGGAGAGCAGGGGGTGCCTAGACCCCAGTCTGTTAGCTCAGCGGGTGGGATGGGGACCCTCGAGGACTGTGCTCCTTGGGGAGGGAAGCGAGGTCAGGTGGTGTGTCCCACGTGGAGGGACCTGTGGGATCTGCACAGAAAGGCTTGAGAGCGGCTGAGGTGCCACAGTGAACATGGCATGTTAGTGACTGAAATTAAAAGGCCCAGGCAGGTCTGCTGGCGGCTGGTTGTTGAATGTACGTGGGGGCTACACGTGTTTGAAACTAGGGTCCCTTGGGCCTCTGGGCTGAACCCAGTCCTGTGCCAGGATGGAGGGGCTGTGTGCAGCCTCTTGGGGAGTTCAGCATCTGGGTCTACTCTTTCATGGCCTTGGAGACATCACAGACAGTTTTAGGACCTCCTCCTCAACCCTGCTTTTACCCCCACTAGTCCTGCACTCGGCTTCCTCAGAGCTCGGGCCTCTCAGGACCTGGTGGTGGGGCGGGGTGGGTAGGGAGGCCAAACTTCCCAAGCTGAATTCCCACTGGGATCCACGCGACAGTAGCACCAGCTGGACAGCCCTCTCCTCTCAACCCAGGGTCTCAGTCATACCACAGGGGTTGGGGTGTCCTAGGTACCCGTGCGTGGTCTGTCAACCATAGCCTGTACCTAGTTCCAGTCTCCTCCTTTTTTGGCTCTTGTTACAGTGGTCAACAGTGAGATCGTTACTGACTTAAAAAGGCCCTAATCTAGTATCTTGGTGTGCTGAACATGAATATAACCCTGAAAATTTTTTACTAGCTCTCGTTTTGAAGATATTTCATATAATTCTTTTTATATGTTTCACCGTGTAAATTTATCCCGTAGGACTGCAACAACATCCTAAATCAGCCTAGAATGATGTAATATTGCATCGCATTGCATAATACCATCATGCACACATCATCCAGAGTTGATTGCATCATTTTCTGATGCAACTCAATACTACCAGGCGACTGCTGAAGCAAGCTGACGTCAGCAGTGCACTATAGAAAGCCCAGTTGGAAAGGTTGAGCATTGAAAATATTTCAGACTTTGTGTGAGACAGTTGAAGCTTCTGTTCCATTGAATTGTTATTATTTTATCCATTTAGGCACAACACAGAACAGTAATCCTTGAAAGTGCGTTAATAGCGTGGACAATTTCTGCTATATTTGTGGGGAAGTGACATTTGCCAAACAGAAGAAAAGTATCACTTCTCAAGTGAAGAACGCTAATCATCTTGACTTCGGATGCAAGGTTGGTGACCAAGACAAGCCTTGGGCCCCACATAGATGCTGTGCTCCACGTACAACACAGCTTTCACAGTGGTTAAATGGCAAAAGACCATGAATGCCGTTTGCAGTCCCCATGGTGTAGAGAGAGCCAAGCAACCACACAAAAGACTGTTCCTTCTGCTTGGTTCCTCCTCTTTCCGGTGGAATAACAAAGCCGAAGAAGTCAAGAATAGTCTACCCAAACATTCCGTCTGCATTGAGACCAATTCCACATGGTGAGGGACTTCCTATTCCAGAACCTCCAGCAGAATATTGTCTTGATTCATCTGATGAGGACACGGTGAGCCGACCTGTTCTTCTCCTGTTCCATCAGCATTCAGTGATCCAGATTTTCATTGTGGTGCATCATCAACCCCACACAGACTAACACAGGAAGAACTAAATGACCTGGTTCATGATTTGGACTTATCCAAGAACAATGCAGAATTGCTAGGATCAAGACTCCAACAATGGAATCTTCTAGAAGAAGATGTCACAATTACTTTCTATCGAAAGTGTCACCAGCAGTTGGAGCCTTTCTTCAGAAAGGAAAGTACTCTGGTATTCTGTTCCTCATGAATGCCTTAGAAATCACTCATGACCCACGAGAATGGAGACTATTTCTAGACTCTTCGCAATTGAGTCTTAAGGCTGTGCTTTTGCACAAAATGGAAACCGTCTTCCATCTATTGTATTCCTGAAGAGCTGTATAAGAGACAAGCGAAGAAATCTAAGAACTAGTCTGTGACTTGATTTTTTATAGGTATTAACCATAGGCCTATTACTATTGGCTTGCATTTTGTGATGTAAACATCCATTTATTGCAGATTACAAAAAAAACTAGAGCCAAAATTAGAATTTGACTGTCATATTTGTGTTGAGCACATACAAATTGATAGGAAATGACTATTTTTATTTCAGTAACATGACTTTTGTAAAAACTTGTTGACCAGTGTTATCAAAGATCCTTTGCTTAGGAAGGCCACCAATTTACCTCTCCAGTGCCCGTGCTAACAGTGCCGTGGGAGGATGCTGACTTCTCTGCCCTAAGTCCCCGCCCTTCCAAGTGCAGGAGAATGGTGGGTTCCCTGCAGGTGGTCCTTGGTGCTCAGGAGCCATGCTGTGCTCTGCAGAGAGAACCGCTCTTCCTCCCACACATAGAAGCGCCCATGAAGAGTGCCCATACAACTGGCCAGTGCAAATCCTGGGAGATATCCAAAAGTCCAAGTACTCAAATTCTAGTTGGTAGGCTCATCAGCTGATGAGCCCATGTCCAGTCCCAGGCTGGCCCGGAAGTAAGAAGATTCCCCAGGACTCTGCCCAATCTCTTAATGCCAAGGGACAAGCTGAATCCTAGGCTGTCCCTCCACAGAAGGAACTCAGAGTAGGCTTAGTCCTTACCCAGGCATCCATTCGGATTGCCCATTCTCATTCATTTACTTTTGGGCCCCCAAAAGTAAACCCCCCAGGAAGAGAGGTGGGTGCTGGAGTTGCCATCTGTGGCCTATTTCATCCTTGTGATGGATTTGCCTGGGTTAAAGAACCAAAGCAGCATTTGGGCTTGAGGCCAAAGTGGGAGAAAAGTTGATGAGAGAATATCCTTTATTGCCTAAAATGTGTGAAGGAGAAAGAAACTTGGACCTGGGCTATGTGTCTGATTCATAACATGACCCTGGCAGAGCAGTAGTTGAGCCGGTGGCCACAGAAGGCCACAGGAGGGCAGCATGCTTGCTCCCCTGGAAGCAGGAGGCGGGGGTGCCAGGCCTGTCCCCCTCCTACGGGCCACCAGCTGTTCTTTTTGTTTGTTTTAATAACAGCTTTATTGAGGTATAATTCACATAGCATAAAATTTACCCTTTTAAAGTGTACAATTCAGTGGTTTTTAGTGTATTCATTGAGTTATGCAACTATTACCACTAAGTTTAGAATATTTTCATCACTCCGTAAAGAAACCTCATGCCCATTAGAAGTCACTCCTCATTCCCACCCCCACCCACATCCCCAGGCCTAATCTACCATTTACCTACATTCTGTCTCTGAATTTTCCTGTTTCATAGGATGAAGTTGCATCCCCTAGCTCACACTATATACAAACATTAGCTCAAAATGGGTTGACTACCTAAACATACAAGCAAAAAACACAAAACTACTCGAAAAAAACATATATCTTTATAACTTCAGGTTTGGTAATGGTTTCTTAGATATGCCACTGAAAGCACTCACAACAAAAGAAGAAAATTTTATCACTGCACTTTATTAAAATTAAATACTTTTGTACACGAGAAGACATTGTCAAGAAAGTGAAAATACAACTTAGAGGATGGAAGAAAATGAGGGTTTAATTTCCAGAATGTAGAAAGAACACTCACCATCCAAAAAGATAAACAGTCCAACTATTGAAACAAAGGACTTCAGCAGGCATTTCTTTAAAGTAGAAATGAATAACAAGCATGTGAAAAGATCCTCAAAATCATCAGTCAACAGGGAATGTAAAAGCCTTGATGAAATACATCACACATATTAGGATGGCTATAATTTTTTTAAAAAAAAAGAAAATAGCAAGTGTTGGCAAAGATGTGGAGAAATTAGAATCATTGTGTGTTGCTGACGGGAATGTACTATGGTGTAGTTGTTGTGGAAAATATTTTGGTGATTCTGAAAAAGTTACATAGAATTACTATTTGATCTAGCACTTTCATTTCTAGATATAAACACTAAAAACGGGCACTTAAGCAGGTACTTGTATGTCATTGTTGATAGCAGTATTATTCCTATTAGCCAAAAGGTGGAAATAATCAAAACATCCATAAACTGATGAATGGATAAACAGATTTGGCATGTGCATGTAATAGAACATCATTCAGCCATAAAAAGGAATGAATTTCTGATAGATGCTGCCACATGGACAAACTGAAAATTTGTCAAGGGAAATAAACTAGACACAAAAGGACAAAGAGCATATGACTCCACTAATTTGAAATATCTAGAATAGACCAATTCATCACCATAAAATAGGTAAGAGCTTACTACGGGATAGAGGGTGTGAGGACAGGGAGATATTGCTTAATGATTGCAGAGTTTCTCTTTGTGGTGATAAACCATTATGGAAACAGTAGTGATTGTTATACCCCATTGTGAAAGTACTTAATTGAATTGTGCACTAAAAATAGTTGTAAAGCCAAATTTTATGTTATATGTTATCTTTTATCACAAAAGCCTTTTAAATTTTGGCTTTAGGCTTTAGACAAATTGTCTAGAAAAGTTAGTTTACTTCGCTAAGCCTCAGTTTATACCTCTCTAAAGTGGGAACAGATGTAGTCCCTATCTCATGAGGTTGCTGTAAAAATCAAGTGACATACACATGTAACCATTTAGCACAGAGTCTGGGACATAATAAGAGGGAGCTGTCATCATCATTTTCATGGGTTAATTTTACTTTGCCTAGACACGTATCCAATTTTATGCCTTCTTTGAAATGACCCTTCCTTGAGTTTCTGCTTCCAGGTGTGGTAGACTACTTAGGCAGATCATTGCTTCCACCAGGCAATTAGAACAATTAGAAAATTCAGATGAAAAATAATTGGCTTCAAGATATCAGATGGCTGTAAACAGTTGAGTATTGAGAAGTGAAGTTTCCAGAGAGGAGAGAATGGGGCAAAAGTGAGCTGATACTCTGCACTTACTCTTCTAGGTGTTTACCAATTCTTGACTTAGGCTGGGAAGCTGAGCATAGGGCAGACTACTGCTAAGTGGCAAAGAAGTAAGCAGCTTTCAGCAAGGCCATAGTGAAGGGGAGAAAAGTTGATTATAGGCATCACAAAATCGTTAGAACTCAAGAGACTGAAAGCTCAAAATCCAGATGTTTTCCCTGAAACTTTCCCCCGTATATTATATACACATGATGAATGGCTAAAAAACTAATAAAGTCAGTGGAAAGCTGAGTGACATTTTCAAAAATCCCATGGTTATAAACAAAAAAATGGGATTTCAGGCTCTGAGCTGGGCTATACCCTAGGAATGGGCAGGAACCAAAAAGATAGAATGACATACAGGACTGCAACCCTGACTCATGTTACCTTGGATTAAAGTGGTTTACCCATAATCTAGCTGCCCCTGGAGGATAAGGTAAACCCTCTCTAGAGAAAGTAATAGAATCCAGAACCTCTATAATTTGTCATAAAACAATGTCCAACATTCAATTACAAATTAATAGACATACCAAGAAAAAAATGACAGGAAAAATTCCTTAGGTGACACAAATATTGGAGTTACCAGACATAGACTTTAAAGTAACTGCTATTAAATGTTTTAAAGAGAAAAGACAAGATGGAGAATTTCACTGGAGGAAAAAAATAGAAATTCTAGAATGTAGTTTTAATAGTCTAAATACAACAGATGGGTTTAAGATGAAATACAAAAGAGAGGACTAGTGAAGGTAGATTGATAGGATTAGTAAAATATAGGATATCAGGAAATATACAGGCTGACACACAAAGATGTAAAAAAGATTTAAAATACAGAAATGAGTATATGGATCATATTGCAAAGCTCTAAAATATGTACATCTGGAGTTTTAGAGAGAGAAAAGAAAGGTAATGGAGCAGAAGAAATATTAGGGAACATAATAGTTGATTATATATATGTATTTTTAAAGATTTATTTACAAGCTGGTGTGCAGACCAGAGGTGTGGGGTGGCGAGAGAACTCACCAGAGACAGAGTGGGGAACAGAACAGGCAGATTGACTGAAGTAGACTGCTGAGGGGAGCAGTGGACGAGGCAGGAGAGATCTGCTGCTCATGAGGGAATCTCCTAGGCCAGGCATCGAATGCCTGCTGCAGTGGCTCTAGACAGCTTCACAGAGCTGCACTTACCCTGTTGCCCCACCAGGCAGGCCCAATGGTTAATAATTTTAAAAACAAGTTAGTGCCATCAATCCAGACATCTAAGATACTCAATGAACCCAAAGCAAGATAAATAATAAAGATGTTCCTTAAAGGAGCTAGAGTAAAATGGAGTACTACAAAGTAACATCTACAAATGAATAGTCAAAAGGCAACAAAGTAACATTTTTAAAGTCTGGAAGAAATGAATGGCCAAACTGGAATACTGTAGAATTTTGTAGAAAAATATCCTTCAAAAGTGAAGATAAAATGAAGACCTTTCTAGGAAAAAATAAAAACTAAAAATGTTAGTCTTCATTGGCAGGATTCCTGCATTAAAAAAGAAAAGAAAAAGAAAAAAAGAAAGAAAGAAAAGAAAATCTTTAGGCAAAAAATAACCCCCGATGGAAAGATGGAAGTTTAAGAGGGAATAAAGAGCAACGGATGGAAAGGGAAAATTTAAATGAATTTTGACTCGATAAAACAACAATAATGCTTACTGTGGTTTAGTATATATATATAACAATAATAAAATGCATGACAATAATAACAGAAGAAGAGGTAAGGGTGGAAATAGAAATAGAATGTTTTAAGGGAAGGGATTAAAAGAAGAGTTCTTACATATGGTAGACCACAATGAATAAGGGATGCATGTTGTCATCAAGGGTAACCACTAACAGAATAGTAAATCATAAAATAATAGTAAAGGAATGTGTGACAGGCTAATAGATGGTGTGATGGAATCATAAAAAATAATTTAAAAAAAAGACAAAAGAGAAGATTAAAATAATGTAAAACAGGTGGGATAAATTTTAAAAGTTCACATAGTGGTATATTCAAGTTTATTGGGAAGTATATTAAATGTACATGAACTAAATACTCCAAGAAAAAGACTAAGGTAGACTAGATTTAAAAAAATGAAACTATATTGCTATAGGAGGCATATTTTAAAAGGATACAGGGAATTGACAATAAAGGGATGGAAAAATATAAACCACAGTGTCATGGGCCCCCAAGGCCATTCAGTCTTGGTGGTTGGCTAGAAGGACTCACAGAACTCAAAAGAGCCGTTATATCACAATTAGAGTTTATTAGGTCAGCGAAGGGAAAGGGGTACGAAAAAAGTCCAGGCATGGGCTACTGCTGTCTCCTGCCAGTGAAGTTCTGAGGGGCACTCTTAATTTGCCCAAACAATGTGTGACAACCTGTGTGAGCTATTTATATATATAAATAGGAAGGAATGTTTGTGCAATGTTTGCTTTCTTTTCTCAGGTGTAGTCCCCATAAAATTCCCACCACCAATTCACCATCACCCTAGTCCCTTGCGCTCTTCCCTCCCCTGTTTTGGTCCCTCTCCCTTCCCCTCCCCTGCAGAATGTCTGTGATTTATTGTTGCCTGCTAATTTTATTTATTTATTGTTATTATTTTTCCCCTGACCCCTTATTTGGTTCCCCTATCTTCCTCTTATAAATGAAACCATTCAATATTTTCCTTTTTCCTTCTGACTTATTAACTAGGGGAGCTCTCCCCAGTCTTGGTGTCAAGGGTTTTTATTGGCAGTCAGTTGCATTGTCTGCACAACAAACTTTAGCTGTGGAGTCTCCAGACCCCTGGAGATCAGACTGATAGAGCATAGCACAGGGTCTCAGGCATTCACCGTAAGAATGTAAGCATAAGCTATCTGGCAGCATTAGTTCGATAGGGCTACCACTACGAAGTACCACAAACTGGGAGCTTAACCAAATTTATCTTCTCACAGTTCTAGACGACCAAGAGGTCAGCAGGGTTTCTCCCAAGGCCTTTCTCCAAATTTTGTATATGGCTGCAGTCTCGCTGTGTCCCTAACCTGGGTTCTTTCCTCTGTGGGTGGGCATCCCTGGTGTGTCTGTGTGTCCTAAACTCCTTATAAGGACATTAGTAAGATTGGATTAGGGTCCATCCATATGACCTAATTTTAACTTAATGACCTCTTTAAAGGCCCCATCTTTTTCATTTAAATTTTTTTAATTAACTTTAAAAAATTTTCTTACATCATTCATTTTTGTACAATATTTGATTTCTCCTCTCATGTGTAGTCCCCATAATTCTCCCACTGCCATGGCACCCGTGACATCCCCACAGTCCCTGTGCTCTTCCCTCCCCTGTTTTCACCCCTCTCCCATCCTCCCCTGCTGTATGCGTCAGATCTCTGGTTTGTAAAGGCCCTATCTTAAAATACACATTCTAAGGTGCTGAATGTTAGGGTTTTGATACATGGATTTTGGGGGAACATATTTAAGTGCATATCACTGTTCAAATTGTGGCAAAGCCAAGACCTGAGGCATAAAAACACTCCTTAGGCAGGGCTAAAGATGTCTTCTCCCAGAAGACAATCGAGGGCCAGGTCTTGGATGTGCAGGGTTTGGGCAAATCAGATCTGATGTGTTACCTCTTCACTGCACATCATGCAAGTACCAACCAAGAGAAAGCTGATGTAGCTATGCTATCACTAGTAAAAGAAACATTATGAAAACAAAGTAACTAGAGCTAAATAAGGATATGATCGTGAAATGGTGTATTCACCAGAAATATACAACAAATTAAGATTTTATATAAAATCTAATGATATAACTTCAAAATATATAAAGTAAAAATTGACAGAGGACAAAGAAAAAATTTTGGCATTTATAGTGGAAGACTTTAACCCATCTCCTTAGTATGAGATAACAGACAGGACAAAAAACTCAGGAGAAGATCTAAATAATATGATTAACAAACTGGCATATTTGACAGGTAGAATACCATACCTAAAAATGACAGAATATTTTTTCCAAAGTGTATGCAACATTGCAAAATGGATCACATGATTGAGTTCTAAGTTTCAATATGATTTTAAAAGATTACAATTATTCAGATCGTATACTGGGAGAGAAGGGAATTTCTTATTCTGTTAAGAGTACAAAAGTTCTCCTTAGTGATGACATTGAAAACTGTCCCCTGATATTCAGAATGAAACAAGGATTTACATAATCATCACAGTTGTATTAGAATGAGCAAGGACAAAGGCAAGTTGGCAAAAACCTAAAGATTGGAAAGGAAGAAATAAATTCATTACTTACAAATGACGTTATTGTGTACATAAAATATACAAAAAAATTTCAGGTAATTCATTAAACTTAACATGTGGAATTAGCAATGTTGCTGGCAATATGTCAATATTTTAAAAATTGTATTTATATAAACAAGTAACAATTGAAATTATTTAATTAATTTATTTCTTTTTAAAGATTTATTTATTTACGCATACAAGAACTGGGGTGCAGGCCAGAGGTGTGGGGGTAGGCGAGAGGATTCACCAGAGACAGAGTGGGGAGCAGAACAGGTGGATTGGCTGAAAAACACTGCTGAGGGGAGCAATGGGTGAGACAGGAGCGGTCTCCTGTGCCATGTGGGTCAGCTCCCTGGCTGGGGATCGAACTCATGCTGCAGTGGCTGCTGATTGCTTCATAGTGCTGAGACTCAACCCCTTGTGCCACCAGGGAGGCACAATTGAATTATTTTAAGACTTATCACTTACAGTAAAAAAAAAAAAAAAACCCAAAAACCTTAAAATAAATTGAACATACCAAACCTCTGCACAGAAAAATATGAACTTTATTGAGGTAAAGTATACCTAAAAAATTGGAAAGATACAGACCAGGTTTGTGGACTGAAAGATGCAATATTGAAATAACTTAAATTCTTTGCAATCTGTACTATAAATTCAGTTCACACTTTCCCTCAAATACTGGCAGGTAGGGTGTGTGTGTGTGTGTGTGTGTGTGTGTGTGTGTGTGTGTGTGTGTGTGTGTGATTGACAAGCTGATTCTAAAATCTACTTGAAGTTGCAAAGGACCAAGAACCGGTAAGATGAGCAGGAGGAGATGTACAACAGCAGCAAAGTTGGAGGCCTGGTACTCGCACACATCAAGACTTGCTCTAAAGCTGCAGTAATTACTCAGGGTGGTCTTGGTCAAGGATCGACAAATAGACCAATGGAACTGAACAGAGTCCAGAAATAGGTCCACACATGTATGACACAGTTACCTTATTTGTAAATCAAGGGGAAGAAAGGTCTTTCCCAAAATTGTTGCTGGGTGAATTTAATACATGTATTCAATCTTCATGCATAATTAACAGTAACACACACACCCCTAATTCATAGGAACTGTAGAACTAAATCTGAGGGATCAACAATAAAGCTATAGGAAAAAAAATAGAATATTGTTGTGACTTTGGGAGAAGTAGTAATTTCTTAAATAGAAATTACACTGAGGAAATGATAAATTTGATGACATTGAAATTATGAACTTGTATTTCTCAAACACACCATTAACAAAGTGCAAGAGGGTGAAAAGGCAAGCCAGAGAGTCGGGTAAGATAGCTGCTGAGCATATATCTGACAAAGGACTGATCCAGAGTGATTATACAAATCAATAAGGAAAAGACATGAACTTCTTTTCATGACCAAAGGATGTTTTTATGGTCCAAGAACATACGAGGAGCTTCTCACTCTCACAATTACTAGGGGAGATGCAAGTCAAGATCACTTGTAGCACCGGCACGCATGTGTGGCCAAACATCTTACAATCCCAGTTGTTAAGACCCAGATTGTGGAGCAACAAGTGCTCTTATACTATGTCTGTGGAAAGTGACTTTGTTCAACCTATGGGAAACTTCTTCAGTGTCCACCAAAGGTGAACATTTCACACATACCCAAAGATCAAGAAATTTCTCTCCTAAGCTTTTGTCCAACACAAATGTGTACATGTGTTTACCAAGATAGGAACAAGGATAGTCATAGCAGTAAAATTGTTGCATAAATAGTGGTATAATCGCAAGATTGGAGAGGACAGGCAATGAAAATTTGCTGTTGCTAGACACAGACACATGTCCGAATATTACAATATAACATTAAAGGAAAAGGCCATAGGCAGAGAAAATATGTTACAATTCCAGCTTTTTAACCTTCACAATACAGACCACACTATGAATGTGTTTACAGAGGTTGTTTACAGTGGCTGCCACTGTGGCAGGGGTTAGTGAATGTGAGAGGATACGAAACATGCAGATATTTTTCTTAATCTGGGTACAAGTTTATTGAGTCAGCATGCTTGTCATATATATTACACCTCAATAAAAATAACTATTAAAAATAACTATACCTTTGATCCATTAAAAATAACCTTTGATCCATTCTGTTGCCCTCTTCCTCCCCCTTGCCCAAAGGAAGCGATTCCTTTTTAAAAACATGTTGCAGAAAAGTTGCAAAATAGTACAAAGCGCTCCTATAGTCTCTTCAGCCAAATCTCTAATTGTTAAGATTTTACTAAATGTGCCTTGTCAACCTCTCTATAAATATTTTTCCTGATTTATTTGATAAGGTGTAGGCATGATTTTTCATTATCCTTTTGTGCCATTGTGCAAAATCAGCGTCCTTCACTATATAAACACAGTACAGCTGTCAAAATGAGGAAATTCATCTTGTTCTAGTATCACCACCTAATCCACAGGCGGCACGAAAAGCTGACCTTTTGCCCTAATGTCCTTTATAGGCTCAACATTCAGGACCCCATTGCATCTAGCTGTCCTGTGTATCCAGTTTCTTCTCACCTGGAACAGTTTTTCAGTCTTTCCTTGCCAGTTGCTCTTTATTTTTTTTTAAAGCTTTTTTATTTATGCATACAAGCTGGGGTACAGGCCAGAGGCAGGGGGAGGCGAGAGGGTTCACCAGAGACAGAGTGGGGAGCAGAACAGGCAAATCGACAGAAATACACTGCTGAGGGGAGCAGCGGATGAGGCAGGAGAGGCCTGCTGTGCCATGTGGAAATCTCCCCGGCCGGGCATCGAACTCGCATTGCCACTGCCAACAGCGCAACAGCTCTACAGCGCAGTGCTTAACCGCTGCACCACCAGGGAGGCGCCCTTGCCAGTTGCTTTTGAAAATGTTGAAGACCATAGGTGGGTTACTTTGTAGAGTGTTTCTTTTGTTTTACTTCCTGTTTCCTCATAAACCATGCAGAGGTAATACTATGATGTCGACTTGTTCCACTCCTGGTGATGTTCACTTCTATGACTAAGATCCTGTCTGCCAGGGTCTCTACATATTTTCTTCATTCCTTCCTGTGGATGGAATTTCCACACAGTTTCCACTTATGTCATTTCCCTTCACCCAGAAGACGCTTAGAGCTGTGAGTATATTGCAGGTCCTCTGTCAATGGATTATCTCAGTACCATTTGTATGAATGTCTTTACTTCAACCTGTTTTTTAAGTGAAACAGTGCTGAAGCAGGGTCAGGGGACAGTTCCAAGGTAGGGGACAGGTCACTGTCTATGGGTTCTCACCTGTGTGCTCAACTGCAAGACTACTCAGGCTCAGGGAACAGCAACAATGGGGTTATTTAACATGTGTGGGAAAGAGTTTCTAAGGCCACAAGTGGCTGACTCTCTCACCCCAGACAGTGTCCACAGTGTCCAGAAGTCCCATACACAAGCTGCAAGATGGTGCTGCCCGTCAATGAGGACCTGGAGCTGGTGGCATGCATGCAAGCAGTGGGTCAGGATCCAATTCACAATGGCAGCTGGAGGTGCTCACAGCTGGGGCTGCCGAGGTGACACTGCAGCAGTCCACAGCAACATTTGAAGGCAGAACTGGACAGCACCAGACACTGGGTCAGACAGCAATGGAGTCAACAACATTGGGAAGTGGTCAGTATTGATCAGAAGTGGTGGACAAATCTCAACGGTGACTTGGACACAGAATGTTGGTCACCTGTCAACAGTGCTAGGCAGCACTAGCCAGTAGTGCCAGTCACAACCAGTCACCAGGAAGCAGTGCCATACACACCAGTGTTAACAGCTCTTTGTGAGCTATTGAAGTGAACCAATAGCACAACAGCTCTTTGAGACCCCAGAACAAGGCCAGTGGTGCTCCTTGCAGGCAATGTCAGGGGCAGGGCAATGGCTGGGTCTCTGTGAAGGTCTGCAGAGGTTGGCTGCTGATCCTTCTTTCTTTGGAAGCCAGGAACAGACTGCCCCAAGCTGGCTCTTGCTCTGTCTTATATCCCTTTTAGGGTCCTTGATCCTAGAAGCCTGAATGGACAGTTTTCCATCCTAAGCATCTGATTGAACCATTTAGCACCAATCAGTTCGTTTTCCATTTTCAATAGAAATAACAAAATGAAGTAACAATGAACCTGGTAAGTCAATTTAGCTTGCACCTGGTAGGTACATTTTATGATCTAGGAGCCAGATATAAAAGGGTACCTGTATAGACCCAACCTGCCCTAAGATCAGGGCAGGCTTGTGGGCTGGAATCCACCTCAGTGAGGCCAGAGGCAGACTGCACCTCGTGGAGTGTAATAATGCAACAAGGGGTGTATGCGCGCGCGCGCGCGTGTGTGTGTGTGTGTGTAAACCTGCAGCAGCACTGGGACATGGGTCTCAGCTCTGCATGTGGTCTCTGCATGGGTCTCAGCTCTGCATGTGGAGACCATGTATACTGCTCCCTCTTTTCTGGTGCCCCACCCCATGCATTTCTCCTGCTTCTACTGTCCCACTTCTAGTCTCTGCCTCAGGTCCATGTGACCTCTGTGTTCCAGCTCTGTGCACAGCTAGGAAATATCCCCAGGTGAGTACTGAGAGATTGTAAGTGTTCCTTCTCAGGGATTCCAGCCTTAAATTGTTGTCCACTGACTGAAAACGATGGTCTCATGCATTTTGTCCAGTTTTATGTTTATGGTGGAATGTCTGGAAGTGGAAGTTACGAGTAAGCTTTTTGATGAAGAGGACAATGTTCTGTCTTCATGCCCTCGCCAATACCCTTTTTGACCTATTACACCCTCTGCCATTAGCCCCACCACCCAGTGATACTTCCCTGCCTGAACACTTCCCAACCCCGTCTCCCACAACGCTCTTCATTTCTTTTGATCTCTTTGATGAGTCTTTCCTCAGGCCACCCCCTCTATGTTGGCTTCCTGCAGAAGACATATAACTGAACTTTTTCTCTCTTCCTGGTAGCGTTCATTAGACTGTGGCTTCACCGCTTCTTCTACTGATGATCTCTGGTGTGTACCTTCATTCTTATCTTTACCTGGCCTGCAGGTCCAGCTTCATCTGATGCTGCAAGTGATGTGACAGTGCTAGGAGTCCTGTCCTACACCCTTTGCCTAATCTATCCTTCAACCCAAAGTAGGAGTGGCCACACAGCCTTGGTCCCACAGTCTTTCTTCTTACTTGCAGTGGCCAGCAAGTCCTGATCCCAAAATACCTTCCCAAATGGACACTGGGGAGACCATGGCAGCTATTGTTAGCTGCAGCTATTAATAAATGGCAGCTATTGTTAGCACCATGAAGCAAATGAGAGAGGTACAGTTTCTAGGCTATGGTCCCCGGTTCTTTCTCTCAGAGTTGTGGGGAAAAGGGATAGGAAAGGCAAATGTGAAGGGGGTTCAGGAGATCCTGGGTGCAAGGGGAGGACCAGGATTAACATAGCCTTTTGTAAAGGTCTACAGCTAGGCAGAAAGCCCCGGGAAGCAGTCACTTTGATAGCGACCTGGCTGGATGGGAGTGAGGGGGCTGTGCATTGTCCACAAGCCCAGGAGCTGCACTGGTGTGAGGGAAACTTGCATGAGCGCTTGCCCAACACATGAGTAACTACTTCAAGGGGCCAGGCCCAGCCAGTCTGCCAAAGCCCAGCCAAGGCCCAGCGGTATCACTGATCCCTGGCCAGGCAGAGATTGAGGGGCATCAGAGAGGAGCCACAGAAAGAAATTAACAAAGACATGTCCCAGCCCAGCTGCAGTCACTGAGGGGTCTCTTGTGCCAAGACTCATCAGAGGCCCCTGCAGTGCCTCCTCTACAGAGCCCCCTTCCTCTTTGACTCTGCTGCTGGTCTATGAAGCTGAGAGGCTTGTTGCAGATGGGGACAAGGACTGAGGAAAGGATCAGGAGGGTTGTGTTCATTATACAAAACTACTGAGTCTAAGGGGAAGTTGAAATGAAGACAGCAACTGACAGAGACCAAGGCACCCTCAGCTGGCACCAATGCAAGCTCAGGGCTGCTCTTCTCTGTGGTCTCACCTACTCTTCCATTCACTGCCCTCAGGGATTCTGGGAAGAGAGTCCAGCAATCTAGGAGACACCCATGTGATGACTGTTAGAACTGGAGACTCCAAATATGGGGGGCATCTCAGAGAAGGGTCAAGGAAAGTCCCAGGAGAACAAGGGAGATCTACCCTTCCAAGGCTGCTTAAAAGTGTCACTTCCCCTCTCTGCTCCATTTCCAGTGGGGGAGACACTGTACCTCCTGAACTAAGGCCCATGACCTTAAAGTTGTTTCCACTATTTAGGTGGTCCTGCACAGCCTTTTTTTTCCCCCACCTTTAGGCCAGTGGACCCCAGGAGAGGGCTGGCTTCCCTCCTCCCCCTTACTGCTGTGTTCACTGCTCAGGGCTTAATATCCTCACTTGCAAAGTAATGAGGGGACACAAGTGTCACATACAGAAATAAATGCCTAGACTGGACTTACTCTGGTTGTTTTCCGCCTGCTATGGCCTGACACCTGTACATGAGGCGGTCCCGCAGTGCCACATAATTATAGTTGCTGTGTGTACACTGCATTCTATTTGGCTCCCCCCATGAACCAGGCTCTCGTCTCCAAGGAGTCTTCCCTCCCCAAATGCCACGTGGCTGCATCTCCATCCCCTCCTCTGTAAAGCTGCCAGGACAGTCCCGGTGGTGGGTGTGGGGGGGGTGTGATTTGGGCTGTTTCCAGTTTTCTGGTTTATAAATAGTACTGCTATGCATATCTTTATTACAAATCCTTCTCTCCTCCAAAACCCTGAATAGCTGAGCCCCACGGGGCACCCAGTATCCAGCGAGAACATCTTACTAAAAGCCGTTCTTGCTTCCTGGCGGTGTCAAACTGCCTGTAGCGACCTTTGCTGTGGACAGAGGCCCTGCGGGGTGAGAAAGCAGGTTCTTCTAGGCTCACAAGCATAAACAAAGCTGAGCGAAAACTAAGGGAAAGAGCACCGGTGTCTCCTGACATTTTATTCCTTTCAGTGCAGGGAGAGCTCACTGTGCACCTGGGCTGAGGCGTGCTGGTGAGGAGGCGGCCTCACCCCGTCAGAGCTGTGGGGCTTGTTTTGTTTTCCTTCTTTTCACACGCTTGTTGACATTTTTTAAAAGTACAAACAATAACTGAAAGCATTCTTATTGTGCAAAGTTCACCACAGTTTTGACATTTGTTCCTATGGTATTTCATTATTTTTTAATAGATCAGTTATTTAATTAGATTCTTTGTAGAAAATTTAGATCACCGATTTGTGAGGGCAAGTGAAGAGCGGAGGTAGCCCTGGAGCTGAGGAACAGCCTTGATTTTTGGCAGAATTTGAGAGGCTACAGCGCCCCTTTGTAATCTTGAATTTCTCCCTGTGTCGAAGATCTCACCTTCTCGGTGTTGAGGCTTATGCAGCTGCTTCTGGAAGTATCAGTGAGGTGCGTTGGGATCTTCACATCACTGATATTAATTTTGGTGGAGGTGGCGATGACAAGTTTCTGGTGTGTACTACACAGAGGGTATTGATTGAGGGACAGAGGTCCTGTCAAGTGAGAAACCACTGAAAACCACTCTCTTTCCTCTGTGGCACCACTGAGGATGGGCAGAATGGCTCCAGGAGCGATGCCAGCTCACAGTTTCCTCACGTACTGACTGACGCGTTTTTGCCCTGGCTCCAAGGCTTTCGAGGGGCATCGTCAATAGAACAGTTTCTAGACATTTTCTGAAGTAGAACCACTCAGGTACCACCACTCTTGTCATCACCAACTGGTTTTGTGACACTAGCAAGAACCTTCTTTTTTTTTTTTTTTAATCCTGGATGTAGCTCTTGTACATGGCCTTTCTGGAATACACACCAGGCGGGGAATAACTGCCAATTCCTCTGACTAAGACAGGGTTTCGGCTGCAGTGGGGCTTCCCCTTCTTATGCATTTTTGGCTTTGGGGTTACCTTCTTAACCTTGCCACCAGCATCAGCCTTCTTGGCTTCAGATTTCTTCTCTTCAGTAACCAGCTTCTCAGCTTTTTCACCCACCATGTTGCAAGGTAGGAAATGATGGTATTTTACTTTTTTTTTTGAGTTTAAATGAGTAATTTCTATTTTCCTAGAAAAATTTCTATTCCAGTGAAATTTTTCCATTTATTGATAAATGTTGTGCATAGTGTTCTTTTATAGTCTTTCTTTTTTTAATTCTTGTCCCTCTCTTTGTATCTACTTTTTGGGTTTATTTTTGTTACTGAGCAGACTTGTCAAAGATTTGTCTATATTATTGTTCATTTTTTTCCCCCCAAAGATTTAGCTTCTGGTATTGTTGATTACCTACGCTAGTGGTTGTTTTTTATTTCACTCATTTCTGCTTGGCCTTATGAGGCTCCACCCGTTGCTTGTCTGGGGTGACTCCCGGCTTCTTGAATTGTTAACTTACTTAACTTGCAGCCCTGCGTGTTCCCTAATAAGTCAAGCACTTCGCTCCTCTGAGCTCTGGGTTGCCCCCGCATCTTGCAACGCATGGGGGTTTCGTGTTGAGGTTTCATTTTTGCAGTTCCCATGGTTTATAATTTAGATTTCCATTAAAGTGAATTTATTTGGCATTCTTTAGTTATTCATATTTTTATTATATTGTGTCACTCATTCCTATTTTTGTAGAATGTTTTAAAATTTCTTTGTCTCCTAGTACTGGAACTGTTGTGTGTGGCTGAGAAGAACATATATTCTCCACATGTGGTACCGATGTCAGTGTACTTTTCCTGCGAGTTAAAAATTAGGTATAACATGTTACATGTAATGACATATAAATAACAGCTACATGAAAATGTGCTGATTTTAAGATTGCGGTTTGCTAAAGTTTATACACAAGTATAACCATAAAAATGTAGAGAACATTTCTGCCATCCCAGAAAATTTCTTTGGGCTCCTCTGAATCAATTCCAGCACTGCTCACACCTGTGTGGGGACATTCACTTTTCTGATTTTATAACCATGGATTAGTGCTAGAATTTTGTAGAAATGGAATCATGCAGTGTGTTTTCTTTTGTTCTACTTTAGTTCTGAGATATTCACCCATGTTGTTGCGTATCAGTAGCTATTTTTCTTGTTTATTAACACAGATTTACTAGTTACACTCCTGCTATGGACATTTATGTTGCTTGTAGTATCAAGCAATGAATGTTATATCCTTGTACAAATTTTTTTTTGACACGCGCTTTTATTTCTTTAGGATAAATACCTAAGAGAAGAATTGGTAGATCACAGGGAAGGCATTTGTTTAGTATCATAAGAAACTGCCAAACAGTTCTCCAATGTGGCTCTCCCCTATTTGTGTACATTTTAAAAATAATGTTTATGAAGCAGGACCCCCTAAATTGTCAAGCCCGCCCTGCTGAGGGGGTTAGGTGCAGTTTGCCTCTGGCCCCACTGAGGCTGGCCTGGGCGTGGATCCTCTGAGCCTTCCAGCCCATGAGGTAGCCCTGACCTCAGTCCAAGTCCACTCTGGGCCCGGGCTGGGCCTTCCCTTTGATATCTGGCTCCAGGATCCTAATGGACCAATCAGACGTGCAGATTCTGGCTAAATGGGCCAATCAGGCTCGAACGTCCATCAGTGCCAAAGGGGCTTCTTGGTATTCAGTTTTGAAGCCCAATCACAGTGAAAATGGACAGCATGGTATAGAAAATGGTCTTGAAAATGGATCAATTTAATTGGAACTTGACCAGCACCAATCAAACAGCTGAAATGGGAGGCGCCACACCCCCTTGCCTCATAGTGTTTGGCTATGGTCAGGTGGACATGCTGGTACAGTTTGACCTGCACCAATCAAATAACTGGGATTGTAAATGGACCAATCTTGAAACTAGATCCTTCTGGCACATGCCATGGACGAAACCTCTCTTTCCCGCTGCCTAAACCGTGGGATGTGCTGGCTTTGTTGGTGCTGCCGGCCCCCCTAGTGAGTACAGCTGGAGGGCTGGCCGTGCAGGCAGCTGAAAGGCTGGCAGCAGAAGTGGTGGTTTCCCCGCCCTGCTGCTCTAGGGGGCAGGGCGCTACTCTAAAAGCGGCAGCAGTGGGCAGGAAGCTCCTGCAGTCAGTAGCAAGCTGCCTGTGGGCAGACCCTCCCCCCTGTCCCCTACACTCCCAGCTCAGGGTTTGAGCACCTGAGCCCCTAAGGCTCTGGTGGCAGCAGCAGGAGTATCCCTACTAGCCACCCAGAAGGGCTGCCTTTGGGCAGCTCCCGGGCTGTCCTGCAGTGGGGTGCTGCAGGACTGCTCCACGGAGTCCCACCTGGGTGGGCTGGACTTGATGGTCAGTCTTCTATCTAGCTGGGTTTGAATGCCAGAATATCACCCCTGTCCCCCCTCCCCGCCCCCCCGCCCCCCCTCCCGCTTAGGCTCCAGTGCCCGGAGTTAGAAGCAGCACAACCCACAGTGGGTGGCAGCACATGCAAGCATTTTACTGCCCACCACC